>JARJDW010006176.1:0-60500 GCA_030264715.1 Adinopsis sp. GC000173 | reverse complement strand
GTAAAAAAACTGTTTATAATTTTATATATTCAATACAGCATTTAATTTATTGAATAAAAAAGAACATTTCCAATTGTGCTTTTGTTTATAGATGTGCTTATTGTGTTAATCGATTTATCGAATTAAATAGAATTTTAATGAGTTAATTGTTGCAAATATAAATTTAATTATCTCTTTTTCAATTTCTGTTACAGTTAAATTAAAGTTGATATATTTTTCTACTTATGTTGACAATCGTTCTGATGAAACACTCAAATGAAATTATATTTTTGTTACCTTTGTTTTTTTATATAAAAAAAAATCGTGTATTTATTGCAAACCACTAACTGTGTTATTATTATTAATTAGCACGTTTAATTTTTGTGTATTTCAGCTTGTATAGCAATAGTTTCAAAAAGTAATATAGATTGCATGGAGGGAATAAAATATTTTGCTCAAATGGCTGAAACATCAAAGTGATATTATCTAATAGTAAACAAAATGCAACATTTAGCTAAAAACATACTGCATCTATAGATAGCCACTTCTATCAATCGATAAATTCTTAAACATTAACTGCATTATTATAGTTATTAATGGCCACATTTAATTAATGTGTGTTTCAACTTGTATAGCAATAATTTCAAAAAGTAGGCTTTCAGCTTGAAAATAAATCGTATGAAGGGAATCGAATATTTTGCTCAAATGGCTGAAACAGCAAAGTGATTTTATCTAAAAGTAATCAAAATGCAACATTTGGCTAGAAACATATTGTATCTCGATAGCCACTTCTTACAATCGATAAATTCTTAAACATTAACTCAAAGGTTATATTCGTATGCTTTTAGGCAGCGATATATTCCTAGTTTCCACATTTGCTATTAAACATTTTGGCCATAAAAATCAAAGCTACTCGGTGTAATTACATTTGAAATTTGTGGCTTTCCAAACGATTTACATAACCTTTAGGGCATTGACTATTGCTTGCTGTGACGTTAAGGACTCTTAGACAAACTTTCTCAAACTATGTTGTTATAACCATTATGTGGTTATCGTACACAATGGTACTACTATATTAGATTTGATAATAATGAACTTTGCATTGTTACGGTCCCGTATTAAATAGTTTATTGCTAGAGCGAATAAAAACGCGATGAAAAATGTTTGGTATTAGATATAATGGAGGATAAAAGCAGCGTGATCTTTGCCGTCGATAATGACATTAACTTGGAACTAATTAATTCAACAAACATATCTACTCAAGTGGTAAGCAGACGAGAATCAATTAAATCAAGTTTGAATTAAGGGATTTCTGATGGAAATTATTTCAATATCGAAATGGTATTCACCTCAAAAGACCAATACCGTTTTATCAGCACAATTAACTAATGCATAATACTAAAATTACACTACAAAGGCAAAGTGGACCAGCTTTGATTGAAATATTCATTACACTAACAATCGTATTGTTATACACAAAGTATGCTAAATTAGATATATGAAAATGATTAATACTAAATATATGTCAACATCAATGTAAATATATGCGACTAGAAAATGATTGATAATGGTAAGAAAATGGGAGGATAATTATATGCATAGTTTAGAATTATATGTCATTTTCGTTTGTTATTTCGTATAATTCGTATTATTCGTATTGCTACTAACCGCTAAATGTACAAACTTGGCAAATGCTTTTTTGTATTGAAAAATTAGACAAGTTTTGTAAACAAAGCACGAGTAATACATCTTTTATTCAGACAACTGCAATTTCAGAGTTAATTAAACCTTAGGAATATATATGCAACAAAGTTTTCAATTTTTCGCATACGAAATGAAGTGTACAGCAGCACTTTAATTAACTGGCAAAGGAAATTTTAATAAAATAAATTCCGATCATAAATAAATTGATTAAGCGCGGTAAAGTATACAGCGACGGGTCATTGGTATATAGCGTCGAATGTAGTTTGAACAATGCTTCGCTTCTTGTAAAAGGATTAGCGAATGTGCTGATTTCCCCTGGTAAATAGACGCTTTTCTTGTGGGGATAATTCACTTGGAGGTCACTCCATAGAACGTCTCAAGTGATCTGTGCACACCTTGCCAGTTCACAACCCTTAACCTCAGAGCTTTTAATGTTACTGCAATCATAAAACACTTTGAAATCTATAGAGTACATTTGATCCGGTTCATTTGCACTTCCTGCAATTCTTTAACAATAAACGTACTTTAAATTCCCATTATGCCTCTTGCCGCCCCCCAAAAAAGGCGGACTAGACATTTAATATGACTATGACGACGTGGAACCCAAAGTGAATGAAATTACAGCAATGGTGTGATGCGAGAGGGTTTTGCATTTGAATTTTGCAATTGTATAATTAGTGTGATGCAAAGTGTAAACTGTAAAGGGTGTGTGGATGGGTGTTTCTCCAGCTGTTGTAATTCATGTCTATTTGGGGCAAAGAGCCGTGAACAATAGGATCGATCCACCGCTCAAACCCTGGAATGTCCTAATGACATAATTTTGCGATCAACACTATACTACTCAAATGACATGCACCCCTTCACGAAATTTTGATTTATGAACTTTTATTGCCATCGCCATTGCATAATAATATTTTTTCCCAATTTGCTTTTCGCCGCAAATTAAAAGCAAACATTTTATTGGATTTGAACCAAGCGCGGTAAATAAAAAGGGCTTTTATTGACTAATAAATTGAAATTGAGACGACTTCATTACGAGCCGAACGTCGTTTTTATTTTTCCGCTTATACTACAATACAATATAACATACAAAACTATTATTAACAACAGCATTTAACTGAAATATAATGAATGAAGGAATTACTTAATGTAATGTCATGCCTAGCAGTATGATTAATTTATATGTGATACGATTAGAAGTGAAATTAACATTTCATCAGAAACGATGATATATGGGGTGGAAAGTCTTACCTATAACTTATATGTTTATGCTAGTTTCTTGCTAGAATATATATGCATGTTACATATACTATATGTACATAACACATTCGCTCATTCATTATTTAAAATGTATGCGCACAATTTATAATTGCAGCAATGGCAGGCAGGATTAAGCATTATTTAGATAGACACGTATGTATTGTACTTTCTGTATAACAAAATTTAATTACCAATTTATCTAGGGAATTGATTTTTATGTTATTTCATCATCATGGATTTTAGCGCATATAGATTGACAATTTTTTTTACTGTCGATGTAATATTGTGTGACGCCATACAGAATAATAGAGACGTCAATTTGGATGAATTCGGTGACTAGTTCATTTCCGTGCCCTGTATAATTAGACTGCCAAATAGTGAAGCTAATAGGCCAATAATAATGCTACTGCATGCTGCTGCTACAACTTGTTTAAATCAAACTAATCAAGATGAAATTCAATTACACCCAGGCCGTATTGAAATCGGTAAGCGGTAGGGATTTGATACATTTTTTAGGTAGGTGGTGGTATAGCTAAATAAACGTAACAATGTTCAAAAGCAATATGTGTCAGTAGCATAAGGGCTATATGAAAGCAATTATTATTTGCGGTAATGCACACGTTAGCAACCTAGCAAAGCGACAATTTTAGCGAGCTAATGTTGTTAACAAATCGCTAAATGAACTAATGAAAATCACTAAAGCAAGCTCAAAAAAAAATTCGAAACAAATTCACGATGAAAAAAATTCGATGTACGCTTTCACTTGTGAAAAAAAGGATTACTTCGCATTCACTATTCAATCGAAACATTCGCTGCATTCACAAAAAAATACTAACGCAGCAGCAGCAATAAAAGTGTAAAAAATTCAGCGGCTGTACGTCATGTGAATAAACGGTAAAAACGTTGCGCTTTCCAGAATAATAAATAATTTTTGTTTTTGGTGAATTTACTTTTGCTGTCAACACGAGATTTATTAACATCTCGCTTGCTTGCATGTAGGAAACAATAACTTTCCTTGGAATCCCAGTTAAACGTTGAAAATAATATTGTTAATGATTACATGATGAAGCAGGAAAAAACAACACAACACAACGTCGTTCTTGTGAATGTAATATTAGCGCATAATTGCGTTTTATTAGTCCATAAAAATGTTGATGATGAAAATTACTAGAATACTCTGATTTTTATATTAAAAAATATTTGTGGCGAAATCGGACAAAAAATTTGTATGAATATAAATGTTTGCGCGCATTATGAATAGAGTTTAGATAATGTAATATAACAAGAAAGATGTTATTGACATCTGATTTTTATATATAAGCTTTGGCTTTTTTTATTATGAAAAAGTTTTGCATGCAAGCGCAGGAAAAAGTTTGTGCTTTTAGTATACGTGAGCTCAGAACTCGAAAAGTTTATTCATGAAAAGAAATTTATCCGTAAATTATTTCCAACTATCATTAAATTAAAAAGTATTATGGCGAATGTGTTGTTTGGATTGCATACGTTTATCTTCGGTAAACACGAAAGAAAAGTTTCCTGTGCACCACTTGAAACTCAATTTAGAAAAATTATGTAAAATCTATAAAATGTTATTTAAACTTGCTATGCGCGCGTTTTCCTGTAAATAATTTTGCATACAAATGGCGATAAATTTATTATATTTTAAAATGCGTGTAATTAACATTTGCATCATTTGCGCCGTAAATCTATGCAAATGTTGTTCAATATGATGGAGTTATCTCAGTGAAAAATATTGAATTAAACATTCTGATATGTATGCATATGTGAATAGAATATTTTGAATAAACAAACTTTTCAAAAAGCATATTATATTTATGAGAGAAATGCAAATACGTACCCATATCTTTCTAGAATATTAAATTTTTGCGCAAATGGCATTGTGATTTCGATTCTTATTTCCTTGGTTGATTCTGTACAATACCTAAATTTTTAATGTCTATGCGAAATTATGTTTTATTAACAATATAAACTTGGCAAACAATTATAACTCGAATTGTGGTAAAGTGGAAGATGTTATATAATTTGGAGGATCCTAGATCCAAGCTTCATTTTACACTTACGTAATAGTAGCAAAATATACCAACCATTTGGTTAAATTAATCTAATTAACATTAAAACCCGTAAATTTAAATACACACTATACGAAATCTAGCTGGCTGTAAGTTTAGCAAACCTCAAATTTCCAGAGGTTTCGTTTATTGCGGATTTTATTTTGCCTTTTTGCTGTAATTGCTGAATATTAATTAACGCATTAATTGGCAATAACGAAACATTTCCATTTCACAAATAATTTGCAAAAACCATATTCCACATTTTTAATCAGCGCGCTACCTTCCCACACAATTCAATACAACTGATACCAAATTGAATGAACGCAGAGGTCAAACAAGAATATTATAGATTTTTGCATGCATATGCCGAAATATTGTACAACACGAATATGTGCCAGTCGTAGTAAGTAAGCAGAAAACATGTGTACAGTTTTTTTGTTTGCTTTAATGTAATTCTATTTTACCACTTTTCATTTAAATATTGCGCACTCTTACAACGTACGATTACATTTTTTAATATTTTAACCGCAGAGACGAATGATGTTTAATTCATTTTTTTGCCCGAAACAAAATTGAAAAATTTTCTTTTTGTTCGTTCCTTTCATTTCGTGTCAGAACAAATATTTGGTCGTTTGCGATAAACGAAATTTATTAAACTTTACTAGCAGTTACGAAAACTTTAATAATTAACAATAAAATAGTATAGGAGGGTATTTTACACTATAGTGATGAATTACGGTTGTGAAATTAGCAATTCGTTTACCGGCAAATGATTTCGTAAAATTAACGAAATTTTAATATAAAATATCAAAAATTGATAGTTCATTTTATTACTGATTGATGATTTTTTTAAGAAAACACTATAATTTTATATCATTTTAAATAACTAATTCAAAAATTCACTTTTTCGCTATAAATTTAACTACATTTTAAAATAAAAAGTGTTGTTATTTGGTCGAAAATACAGAAAATATGATGAGAAAAATAGTGAGATTGTTGTTATAACAGAATCGCCATATTAACTGATTTCTGTACTAGTAATCGATTGACAAGGCCGTTTTGCATCAGATAGTTTCCCAAATATATCATAAATCGGTTGCTGGCAATCGACTTGCTAAGTTCACACTGGCTGATGAGTTGCCGAATATGTACTGGTTTCATAACTCGTACCACATTTGTTGGCATTATTAAATATTTTTCATTCATTTGCGAAACGTCGGAAATTAAAAAAGAATAATGGGTTTTAAATTTATTAAAAAAACATTCACTGTAATTGATAGATTTTGATTCAAGTAGGTATAATATTATTTATGAAGAACTGACTTTTTATGCAACGAAGTTATCATATGTGTTGTTTAATTTAAGTTTAAAATCAAGTAGATTTGATGTGATTTTTATATCATATTTTATGCACAACAAGTATATTTTCAATAATTGTTCAAAATTTTAATGTAGACCATCAAATTGTCAAATATGGTACGAATACAGCAACCTTCATCATAATATTCACCCACAGGATATAATGTACAATTTACTGGAAAGTACTCTAAATAATTATACTGTAATCCCCCATGTGAATTACACTATTTTTATTTGAAAACAAACAATATTGTTGATACTTTGAATGTGAAATAATATTTTGTTGTGTTAATTAATGTGTTTCAAGTTAATAAGTTTAAATGCGGAACAATATACTAGAACAGACACATATGAATTTCATAAAATTAAAAATCTACAATCTAGAAGATTAGTATGCAGTATTATACTAAAATAATTGTATTACATTGTACCATTATTTAAAATGAAATTGTAGTTGCTTCACAGTTGACATGCATACAAAGCGTAGATTAAATTAATTCGCTAACAGAGATATATAAGCTAATCTTGATTGGTAATATCTATTATTAACAATCTGAAATTAATATTATATGCCTTGAAGTTAGAATTTAAGTATTTTTTAAGTAAGATCGAGTGCAAATAGCATTTCTAAGGAGTAGGTATCACAGATGGTATTGAGTAGTTTCTAATTTATGTTGCATTCATAATAAATCCCATTCATTGCAGCACATATGAATTATAAACAGGTTACATTATATTGTAGATAATGTATAAATCTATGCATACGCATATCGTTTTATTATTATTATCATCTTCAAATACATTTTTTTAATATACAATTATAATTTAATATAACAATTGCTTTTATTTACAAAGTCTAATAAATAATTAAAAAATTGAGCAGAACATGATATAAACTTTTTTCGCTACATTTATAAAAATAAATAGAAAATAATAGTATTAGTACATTATAATAATAATTTTACAAACATAAAAAACGTTATTAACTAATCATATATCACATACATTATGATATAATTATTGCAAAATAATATGTTTAATTCTTGGTTGTTGATATAATCATAAATTATATCAATTACAAAATTAAATAAAATTATAAAAAAAATTATACATACATTTTTTAGACTAGCTGAGTGCAAATTATTGTTTTGTTTACATCACATTCAATATTACACGTGAATTAAATTAGCAAATTAATTAACAAAAAGCAGAAATTAACATTTGTTCTATTTACAATAATTACAATACAATTATTTTATTTATTAAAAAAAAGATCACAGTCGAGCTTGTTCGTTTCTTCTCTTTCTTTCCAATCGGATTGTTTCATCTCGGGCAGAAATTGAAATGAGGAAATAAGTAGCAATGCAATGATAAGAATCTGTAATAATAAAAAAAACAATAATTAATAATAACATTGTATGGTACATAGCAGAAATATGTTATTATTGAATGCGGAATGCTGCTGGTGCTCAAAGCCGTTCACTATATATGGTACCATTTTTTCGCCGTAAATAAAAGTGATATATTGGAATTTTATCGCAATAATTTATAAATCAAGTAAAAGGCAAGGACATGTGTATCTACATGCATATTTCCTCAAATATTAATACGCTTTTCACAGCACAATGAAACTTAATTCATCTTTATTATCGTAATATTAGGTGTTGGCAACATAATACATCTCGGAATCTAAGAAAGCGATCGTGTCTGAATCAGCAACTTTATCACAAAAACCTAGGAATTAGCAGATTTTTTAAACTTGACTCTTATACTCTGCTCCGATAATTCAAAGCAAAAATGCTTTGTTAGCGCTTAACTCTAAACCAAGTAACTCGAGAAATGTTGTTATTTTTGTTAAAAATTATAAATATTTCCTTTGTTTGTCCAAACAATTTACCCATTTATCGTTGATATCGTCCGGAATTTAAATGCACCATTATAAAAGTTAATTGCACCAGCAGTATAAAATAATGTAGGAAGTATACAGGGTGTAGCTTTAATTACCAACATCATTTCAAATTGATGTTCTATAGTACTCCTATTATATATATATTTAGATTTATGTGCTAGTTATTTTTAAGGTAAGGCAAATGTTGTAGTATAATTATTTTAAATTCTAATAGAAAATTAAACAAAATGTTTAATAATTACATTAATTATGTTTTAATTGCGCTATAAAACTATTTCACATCATTAAGACAATAAAAAAACGCAAAAATATTTTTAATAAATTGCTTTCGAATTGTTATTTACACCAGCAGCAATTATTTCTTGTGATTTAGTTGAAGCAATGTCGTATAAATGCCCATTAGGACCAAGTCATTTCATTTGATGCAATTCAGAAAATGCTAAATTATTTTATCGGATACATTTCAGCAATGTTGCGCCTCGCAGAACAACATCGAAAACGTCTGTCAACAATATAATATTCTTTTATTATACTCACCGATTAGGATCGTATTTAATATCAAATCCTTCAATTTTAACGACATTCCATTCCTCCTTATTTTTGGAATAACTGAACGAGATCTGTAATTAAAAGTTAAATGTGAAAATCAGCTTCGTGTATAATATTTAATATGCGAAATGCAACGACCCGACCGCGCGAAAGAAATACATTTCGGAGCGGCGCTTGAATTCTTTTTAAACAGTTTTTTAATGCCAGTGCAGGCATTTCATAAATTCGCCAACTGACTATAAAAATTTCAACGGGGGGCTTATTGGATTCATTTGCATACAAATAATTATGTCATTAAAAACTGCACGAAACGAGTGTTGTATATTTATTGCGCCGAGGCAGATTAAAAATTAAATAAAAATAAAGTAATTACCTGGTCCTCTAAAATTTCCCGTCGTATGAATTTCATCGGCTCCAAATGCGAATGGAATTGGTCGACAACCGTTAGCGGTTTTTTTAATAAATGCTCTGCAATCATAAAAACGTACACATGTAGTATGTAGGTGTCACTTGATTGTATTTAATTTATTAGGATTAATGTAATTGACATTTCCTCAATTATCTTTTCTACTTACCAATGATATAACCCATTGTCACATCATCTGGCAGTCGAATTTTTTCGCCGGTGCTGATGAATTTGCCGCCACTGAAAAGCAAACAAAAAAATGAATTTCTATTAGAATATACGGGTCATGCGAAATTGTTAATCCCATCCCCATTTAGTGCGCGCGGTTTTCATTTAAAGTTTTCGTATATTATCAACCTTTCTCATATTAACCCTTCATAATAGAACAATTTGCGCATTATTTATGAAATTTCTCATTTAGTATGTTGTAGAAAATTTATTTCCATATCCTCGGAAAATTTCACTCTGTAGCCTAAACTCATAATGCGCGACTATTGTTACTTTTTGCAGGAACATAAAACATTTCATTCCGAGTTGTGTGTAGCTTAGTATTATGTCTTTGTTGGTTACTATGTGTGTGTTTGTGTGCGTATGTTTACATACACTGTATATACATATAATACGTTACATGATACATGATTTTAATTATTTCTTATGTACGATATACTACGTTCATGCATCGAAAAGTTGGAAATATTTTCTAAATTTGCTTTCGGCTTTAAAGATATTTAGATATAGTTGAGGTTATTAAAACACGCTCCATGTGTATTTACATTTCACTATATTTTAAACTAGTGTGTGATTTTCGCCAAAGTATGACGTCAAACTAATTATTTTTCTCTAAAGCTAATTCTTTTTTATTATTTCAAATGAATTAATCTTCCACATTTTACATCATATACTAAATTTTAAATGTTGTGTTCTTTAATAATTTTTATTAAAATTGGGGTGTTCCATTAACGATACGAAGAGGATTACCAGAAGACCATGATGAACTTATCGAAGAGCAAATTCAATATCACCTGCAGAAGCAGTATAAAAATAATATCGATCTATTGTATTATAATCAATATATTTTGCTCATAATATCAAATTTTAGTAAAACGTAAGCAATATTTCAAAATTTATTGCAATTATTCTTAAATCTACATTTAAAAATATATAGTTATGTCAATTTGGATGCCCGCTTATGTGTTAATAATTTCTTATACGATATATACGTTCATGCATCGCAAAGTTGGAAATATTTTCTAAATGTGCTTTCGACTTTTAAGATATTTAGATAAAGTTGCGGTTATTAAAACACGCTCCATGTGTATTTACATTTCATCCCTAATTTCGGGCGTCGTCTTCAAGCGATAAATATTATGCTAAAATTGTAATAAAATTAGTAACACTCAGGGGTTGGTTGTATAGTAAACGATCACATTTAAAATGCAAAGGAGTACATTTAGAATTTAGCTATTTATACCAGCTTCATTCGTCCATATCAAATAGTTTAATTTAATTTAAAAATAAGCCTATTATATATATTCATAAACGTAAACATTGCTCATAGAATATTTATTTTCCAATTAAGCAACAAATACTCCTATTTAGCAGCAATCTTAAAATTAAATGATGTGGAAATGGGTGTGAATAAGACATGGTTATTGATAAAATACACTATAAGAACATTCAGAAACAATATTTTCGCCTTTTACCAAGTATAAAAAGGCAGTAATGCAAAAAGCGAAATTCTATAGGTGGTGTTGTGGCTATACTACAATTAAATAAGCAACTTATGCTTTTTGCAAAAGCGATTGAAACTTTTTATCTGCCTATATCCTACTTGTTATAAATGTGAAATACTTGTAACTAAATATAATAGGAGGAGTGCGAGTAGTTGTAAAAACCTGTTGAATATATTTTCCATATGTTGTTTTATTATTAAAAGTAAAATCAGAAATTATTCACACTCCATTACCAACAAGTATGTTACTACGATACAGTAAAAATGTATGAGTCGATAAACATCAATCTTTAGTATTGTTACGGTTGTCAATGATCTCCCGGCTAGTTATGTACGCATGAAGAAATTAAGAATGCATTGTGAAGGTCAGTTTTAGACGCCCGTAGCAGCCGCATAAATATTATACTTAGAAGAGGAAGAAGAAGACGAAGAGGAAAAAAAGAAAAGAGGACTATGATAGTATCATCCCTCGCAAACCGGCAGAACAGATATAATGATGCGGAGGAGAGCAGCATCGCTTAAAACACCACCTGCCTACGATCATTACAAATCGAACCCCACACGTGTTCCTAATCAAAGCGAATCGTCTGTCAGTAGATATTTTAGAAATTATACGTCTTCGTTCTCGCATCTTAAAGTCAATAAAAAAATATAGACGCATCGACTGGCTTCAATTAAAATTAACGTATTGTCTCAATCAAAAAGCTGATTAGAAATTTTTAGAGTGGAAGAAACGTAATTACATTCTCTTCTTCAAGTTTAATAAGAATTTTTAATTATTTTGTATGTTATAATTAATAAAAAAAGATTGTTCGACGACCCAGCCCAATATGATTTATTTTCGAACGCACTAGCTATTCATTAGCGCGCGCGTAAATGCGTATATAAAAAATACAGTTGCCACATTTTTTAATTAGAGGAAAATTTAATCATCGTTCTGTGTGGTTTATATTTATACCATAATACACGCCCGACCTATAACATTTTAGCGCCATCGGCTCTTAATACTTTTTTAAGTAATTATAATGCAATACATCTTTTACCCTGTAGGTTGATGTGTTGTATATATTATATACCCCTAAAGCACTTTTGTGGTTTTTGGTATGTGTTACTCACGTGCAGTCCTAAAGACATAAAAAAACTACCTGTATTCTTTCTCCTCTTTATCCTCTCTTCTTTCTCGTTGATTCTCGCTATAACGCTAAATAAAAACCGACACACAAACAAGCATTGTTTAATTAAAATTAAACTTAAATTCTTAGACCTCGATATAGGTTTTTTTGCTTTTTCGGAAAAGAATTCAACAAATCTGGTTTGTGGTCCGCTTAATTGACAGCTGATTAGATACAACCCTAGCCATTAATCTGTGAAGTAATTCGGTTTCTCGATATCCTTATGAAGTCGAAAAATGTTTAAAATGTCCCCAGATAAAAATTAATGAGTCGGGAGTGTGTTTAAACTCGAAGTGAAGAAGAAGAAAACAAAAAAACAACGAAAAGAGAACGAAACAGACCTAATTAGGCGTTCACAGTTTCGTGTGTAGGTTGCATTTAATTTTGAAAGAATTAAGCACTAGACTAATAATAAAATGTTTGATTTTTCGTTAGATTAATAAACATGTATCAATCATGTTTGACTATCTGATATTTCGATATGGGCGCTCTATTTGTTTTTATTATTAATTAATTTATAGTATATATACGCGGAGAGAAAAACAATTTAAGTGCGTATAAGAATTTAATCTCGTGTATAAGCCACACCTGCATCCTGAATTATTAAATTATTTGAGCTTTATTAAACCGCAAATAATTATTTATATGTGTATGTGGTATGAAGTATATAAGTACAACGTACAACGTAGCAAGTTAAAGCGTATAATTAACTCGCTTTTTATTTTCGCATATTTAATATTGTACTATACGTAAAGAACGGTATAAAATCTATCAAAAGCGACGACTTAACCATTGATTAGCATAATAATCTACTCAAATAGAGAATTTAAATATAAATTGATCTGAAAAATGTAAAATTAGCTCTTGAGAAAGATGTAATAATTGATTAGCAGGCATCGGTCGCCTACAGCCAAAATTTAACATTTCATCAGACTAGAGGCAGTCGAATGGTGTATCCACGGTGCAGATTTTAAATTTTTATCAAGTCATGTAATATAAATTCCATTTTCTTTGAATAATAGTGGGGATGCTGATTAATTAAGAAATAATTTCTTAGATATAAAAAATAAAAGATACTGATGATGAAATGATTAAAATGATTGTTTTCATTTATTTCTGTTGCAAATTTTAATTGTTGTCTTCTAAAGTAATACAATTTTAATTTTTTTTAAACCGTAGGGATGTGGTTTAATTATAAATTAGTTTCTTCTGTAAGTGCACTTTGCATAAAAATTGTCAAAAGAACTATAAATAAAGAAGAAATCCAATAAAATCATTGTTTTACCGTTTCTATTTATATCTGTGGCAGATCATTGTTTTTCTATTTTTACACATTTCGGTTACAGATTTCAATTTATATAACGTAATGTAATTCATTTATTTCCATTTTCTTTAAATAATAAATATGCGGTTGGATTAATAGCTAGTTTGTTCGGTATTATTGTAACGAGCATAAAAATACTGATTCTAATGAGAAAAAAATTAATGGTCTTCCACAATTTATTTAAAATTGACAAAAGTTTCCACATCAAGACAGTATAAGCAGTGAAGTAATTAAAAAATATGAATGAAAAATTATTTTTCAGTTTTTTGTAGACTTTAAATTTTATCAAGTAACGTTTCAAAATTTCTTAGATATTATTGAAGAAAGCAGAACATAAATTACAATATTGAATAAAACGTAGAATGATTTAGAATATGCCATAATCTATATAAAATTTGACAAAGGATTCCACGTCGAGACAATTATAAACAAAGAGGAAACCGAATAAAATCATTGTTTTACTGCTTTTATTTATTTCTGTTACAGATTTTAATTTCCATTTTCGTTGAATAATAGAAATGCGGTTGGATTAATAGGTAGTTTGTACTTATTCATCAAATGAGAAATAATTAATGGTCTTCCAGAATTTACTTAAAATTGACAAAAGATTCCACATCGAAAGTAATTAAAAAACCCGAATAAAATAATTATTTTGCTGTTGCAGATTTGAATTCTTATCAAGTAATGTAATACAATTTCGATTTTCTTTGAATATGGTGGGAATGCGGTTTAATTAAGAAATTATGTTGTATAGGTATTATTTAAACAAGCATAAAATATATTTAAAATACCGATTGAAATGAGAAATGATTTATACGTTGACTATTAACGCTAATTGCTAAACACAAACAAAACGCATTAATTTTTTCGCTGCTCTCCTCCTCCTTATAACTTGTTAAGACAATTGCCAATTTCTCTTTCTCACTGCAATGAAAACTTTCTTTTATTTTATCTTTTATCATAAAACTTGGTAAGAAATATAACAAGAAAATTTGTTTTGTATCATTATTTTTCGTCTACATATAAGATAGGACCAAAATGTTGAATGATATAAATGAATTATTTCATACCAAGCGTAAATAAATAATAATAAAAAAGGAGATTTATTGAATAATCTATAAAGAAATTGATCAATGAATGTTATGAGTTAATGTACAGCGATATTATAAATAAGTATTAACTTGTAAGTTGTACCAATTTTCAACTTCCTTTGAAGCTGCAGCCATGTGGATGCCTATTTATCATCATAAACGTTCAATAATAATTTGAAATCCTGTCGTGACAAAGGCGGTGAAATTAACTCGTGTAAAAGAAATTACTTAACATCATCGTATTGAATATGCCTTGTTATAATTTTTTAGCCGAAAGAATAAACGGGCGCGCGCGCGCGCGCAAGCTCCTCTTTAAATTAGGGAAGCGGTCAGGTATTTCATAATGAGCATCCCAAAACGCTAACGATCGTCCCCGGTAAATTAATAGCATTGTGGTTGAAATTGCAAAAAAATCGATCGCAATGTTTTGGCTTTTTCGCTGGATCCGTTTTGTTGCAAAAGTTGGAAGGAATGTTAAGGAGCAAAAAATCCGTTGTCGTTCGTTCCATCATTAATTGAACGTTTGTAAATAATTGAATAATTGTTTCGGCGGATGGAAGCGACAGGAAAGCATTGTTCCAGGTTGGAATAATAATAAAAATTTCCTCCTTCTATATAACTTACCTGGCTACAGGCATCATTTTCAACGCTAGCGATCGACTCAAACAGAAACCTGCCCCACCTGTGGCGAACCAAAACTTGACTTTTTGCTGCAACAAAAATTGAAATTATTACATATATATCATATTGCATATCTATAACTTGGGAGGCAAAAAAATTGCAACGCATATAATTTATTATAATTTAATTTTAATGCAAAACGTGATAATCCTTAATAAAAGTTCATCTGGATGGTGTTGCTTACACTATTCCACTCCATTACAGTGCGAAAACAACAGGAAAAAATAAGAAGGCAAAAAGAAATCAGATGAGCAGCAGCAACGCGTTTGTAGACTACGCAAGGCTCTTTCATTCATTACAACCGAGAATTAAATTAACTTTGACAACGTCTGATAAAAAAGAGATACTTTTATGAGAGCGTCATGTCGTTCATGAATATTTATAAACATTTGAGACATTAAGACATTTTAAAATCGACTATTAAAATGGCACTTTTACGATTTCTAATCTAAATTATAGACGTTGCATTGCATTTATAGTCTGCCGATTAAAATTCTCCAATGCTCGATTCAATAAAATTGTTTTCAAAATATATATGTATACATATATTCAATGCTAATATCTATTAAAGCAAACTATAAAATGTTTACATTATTTATTACTTAATTTCTTAATGGATTTGATATATAATTACCGTCACTTGGTGCTAAAAAATATTTTATCGGTTAATTAATTACAAAAATTTAATTTTCTTATTTTTTGAATAAAGAATATGATACATATAATACACTTGCAGAACTTTAATCGAAATGTATTGTAAATACATAAATTTGCAAACAAACCGCCTCCTTTTTTTACAAAAATGGTTTATCAAGAAGAATTTTGTAAATTCGATTACCTCTATGTAGAACCATCAATGATTTTATAGTTTTTGTTTAAAAAAGTTGATGTTAAATAAAATTTCCTACAAATCTATAAAAATCCTACTGAATATTGACTATTCAAAAATGATTGTAGATTGATCTTGATGAATTTTTAGTATTTACAGACATTTATTGGCAAAATCGGACGAAAATGAATTATTGTTTGACTTACAGTACTATTAATAATTACAAGCATTTATATAATATTTAGCGAAAGAAAATATTTCCTACAAATCAATAAAAATTCTTGAAAAATAAAGATAATTATTTATTAAAGAGTACAAATTTCTGATTGATCTTGATAAACTTTTTACAGTCTTACATAAAATTTGGCAAAATGTATCGAAAGCTCTACGTCAATTATAAATAAATCAATAATTACCAGCATTTATATGCTAATTTGTTAAAGAAAGATGCAAAACTTAACATCACCCGGTAATATTTCATTTCGAAATCCATAAAAGTATACCAAACTTTATTTCACGTTTGTAACAAATTACTCAATTACACAAATATTTATTTATATTTCCAACTTTCATCTGTAATTTTAATGCTCGCTATCATTACGTATCATTTCATAATAATTTTAATTAATATTTGTTGTTGGAATATCAAGTTCTAAGCTGAAAACAGAACGAACATTTCTTCCAACTATATATTAAATTAATAAACCCGAAATATCTCATTACATATGCAACGATTATTTATAAAACGAGTCATTCTTCTCTTCGAAGTCGAGCAGCAGTAAAAAAAAGCTGAACGTCTACTTAAAACGTAAATTAATTAGTATAATTATAAATTCATTTAACAGCCTTGTAAAGCGACTGAATTATGGCGGACGCAATCAGCGATTATAAAATTAGTGTAGGATTTGCACGGTTTTAAAGTGAAATGTTACCAAATAGGACGAAAAGCGTCTGTGAGAGAGGAGTATATGTGCTTAGTTCGCAATAGAGATATTTAAATCAAGTTGTGGCACAAAATAACGAGTTGAAATTGCTAATTTGAAAACCTGTTAACTTTTCTACGCCACTCCATTTTCATTTGTTCGTTTCGTTTTCTTATTATTTTCAAGCTTGTGGTCGAGAGATCAATCGCGTATACGGTTCTAGATGGATTATGATAAATTGATCTAATAATATGAAAAGAACCCGCAAACGCGTTTAGATTTTTTCCATATTATTAATAGTAGTTATTGATAGTTAATCGTGAAGAAACATTTACGAGTAATGGCTTTGTGTATCAACGTCCAAAGTATATACCTAGTTATGAGTATGGGTGTGATCGCTGGCTGGCCTATTAGAAAATGAGCGAAAATATTATCGGCTTCAATTAAAGCATATACATATATAATATAAAACCAACCGACTACTTTGTAAGATATATTAATGCAGGAAATCCATTCCGCATAACATGTATAAATATGACGATCGCGTAGTAGAAGTTGAGCAGGGCGTGTACCGTTCATTTACTGACATCTGACATCGCTCCTCATGTGCCCATAAATAAATAAAAGGAACATTGAGATAAAATGCATGACAGTGCGCGAATCGTGACCAAAACACTTTTTTCCTCCGTCGCCGTCTCAAAAGCCACCTTTCTAATTTTCCTATAACAAATATAATAAACGACTTATGAATATATTTCTTAGGCGTGGTGCCTTCATCTTCGTTGTACGTAGATAACGCTACTGGTCCAGGTCACTTCTTGTCGGGCTGTAGGATTTATTAAAACTCGTTGTTTGTGAGTTAACTGCAGGAGGTTGCTATCAGATAACGCTTAAACTTCTTATATATTACAAGAGTCGTAAAGAAACGATTAGGTTCCGCGTTTTAATATGAATAATCGCCTTTAATCTTGCTTTATTAGTCTTCTTAAACTAAATTATTTACTCCTATTAAATTACAAAAAAAAGTTCCTGTACTTTATTAGTCACATGCCTAATTGTACTCAATAGACATTACTCGCTTCAATGTTCTTTTTTTTCCTTTTCGTAGATATTAAAACCAGTTAATGAAGATTACAAAAAATGTAATATTTTATCTCTGCGCCACTCGCAGCGCGATAATTAATAACTCTTACAAATTTTCTAATTGGCTCCAATTGGAAGTCATATTTCTTAAAATTAGAAATCTTTACGTTTAATTAAAATCCATCAAATATTTCGCTAGCTTATTACCTACCTCGCCTCAGTAAAAACGCATTTTCTCAAATACTGTTTGTATGAAATTGATTTCAATAATGGATGGATGATGATTGCGTGGTTGATTTGCAATAATGCACATTTCATTCCCGTGAGAAAACTTACAAAAAACTAACCAAATTGTATTTATTTCGCTTTCACGCTTCACTGTAACCCACAATGAAATTGAATTTAAACAAATTGACCGCAGCCAATAGCCAGCATGTTATATAGATAAAAAAAAAGTAAGAAAATTGCGTGGAAATAAATATTTTTTGCTATGTTTATATTCTCGTACATTGTGTAATAAACAACAGCGCACTACTCCTCAGCAAATAATCAGATTGTATTTAACGGAAAGTTATCTTGGGGTGCATGTTTATTTAGGACCTAGATACATAGACAAACAAAACATTAAAATTTCATCCTCCTCAACAACGCCGGATTTTTTCTCTAGGACAGGTGCTTTCTTACGTCTTAAATAATATTAGAGTGTAAGCGGGTTTGTTTTTTTTAAAAAAGGGCCGAAAAGTAAATAATATGGGGCGGCGCATAAGATACATTAATGTTCTTATACTTTTAATCCAACTCGGGGGAAGTTTGCACTAGTTTCCAACATTCGTAGAATGAAATCCTATGAAAAGATTTTTTTTTTAATTATCCTAACTTACGTTGAGTACTATATTTATGAAATAAATACCCAGGCAAACAAAATATTAAAATTTCATACTCAACAACGCTGGATTTTTTCTCTAGGACAGGTGCTTTCCCTCTTACTTCACGTCTTAAATAATAAATTTTATAAAAAGGGCCGAAAAGTAAATAATATGAGGCTGCGCATTAACTACATTAATGTTCTTACACTTTTAATCCAACTCGGGGAAGTTTGCACGCGCTTACAACACTCGTAGAATGAAATCCTATAAAAAGATCTCTTATTTTTAATTACCCAACTTGCGTTGAATAGTATACAATATTTATGAAATATGATTTTATTAATTGCATGATGTTTTGTTTTATCAATAAAAAAGAGGCGCACTAATCTCGTGCCATTTAATGATGAATGAATGATAAATATGATATATATTTATATATATATATATAAAAGGGATTTGCTCATTTTTATCGCATTTAAACGAAACGGTTTCGTGTCATACTTTGGAAAACAAATTTGTCTTTTAATCCATTATAATTAGCAATGCTAAAACTTTTGAATGCTTAAATACGCAACACAAGATTCCCTTTATATAAATTTCATTTTATTAATACTATAACAGTAACAGTAAAAACGCTTTGTAGATATTTTGCCGTACGTAATGTGTTTATACATCCACGCACAAAAAAAACGTAACCACCTAAAGGAGATTCCTTACTTTCATTTGGGTAATTCAACGAGCGCGCCTGTTAAAATGTAACACCTACACTATACACTGTTTTAGATGATGTTTTAATGGATTGTTTAACTATGCCATAACAAAAAAAGAAGACGAACGCGAAGCGCGTTTAAGCGACGTTGCTAGATCGAAAAAAAATGGTATTATAGGACTGGAGGCTGCAGCTGGGGCAGCTAAACAAAACTAATTATATGCGAAATGCACCGCGCACATATCTAGCCGTTCATTCAAATATGTTTTAAAGGCCTATAAATTAAATCTACAATGCTGTGAGCAGCGCGGTTTGATGAACGAGTGCGTGCGATAGAGAGGCGAACGCATTCATGTGGAAAGCGCGTCCTGCTATCAGGCTGGCTGCTGGCTGCTGGCCAGGAAGCGTTCTACTCTTCCACACAGCACTAATCTCAAGACTAGATTCATGCTATAATACAATATACAATAAAACTAAAATGTGTAAATATGTACTGCGATAACAACCCTAAAGTGGTCTGCCATTGTATATTTCCACTGCAACAATGTACGAGTAGTATTGTACTCGCTTTCCACATCGATATTGCTAAGTCGACAAATTAATTATTTTTTGCTTGCTTTAAAAAGCACTGCTGCGCGATTTAATTAACATGCATTGCGGTTGCGATAACAATGAAAGTTGTATTTATACTGAAATTGAAACATCAAGGTTTTTGTTTCTCGAGCATAATTAACCACAAAAAGTATATTAAAATAATTTAAATTTCAATTACTATACAACTTATTAAAATTAATTAGCAAAATGTCTTAATGTATTAAATTTCTTACATCGATACTCTTGCAATGCAAAGAATTTATTTTATTTTCTTTAAATTTGATTGACTTTTATTGTGATTGTACTTACATTCAATGAAAGGTATATTTATACTGAAACATCAAGGTTTTTACTAAACAAATAGTTTAGTATTAATTAAAAAGTGAAAAAATAAGTAGGTGAAGTACAATAGTACAAAATACTATCGCATATTGTTTAAACCGTGAATTTTATTTCACGTTTCTAAAGTATTAGATTCTGGATGAATTTTTCTTTGTCGGGCTACATTGTGATGAAGGTTCAAAAATAAATTAAAGAAAAATGACGAAAATTAAAAAAAACTACCAAAACTAAGGTTAATCTTGAACATATTAGAAAAGTAAGTTAGACTCTAAAAAATATTAGTCAAATATAGCAATATCCTACATTATTTCACAAGTTCTGTAATTTCACACTCTGCATATGTTTCCCCATGTACACTTTTGAATGAAATGTAGTGCATGTACTTGATTAATTAATTAATATAGATTGAAGAGTCAGATTTAAAAAGAAGACAGCTTCAATTATTGTGTAAGGGGCTTCAATGCAATATGTAGCATCTAGTAGTAAAAATCAGCTCACACAATAATCCTTGCCTCTGCACTAGTTTTTTATGATATTTAATTCTTTATATCTAATGAAATTGAATTAAACAGTCAAAGTTTTTTATAAAAATATATCGAATAGTGCATAAAATACTATTGCAGATATGTATTTGATTAATTGCAGCTGCAATTATTATAAGGGGCTTCAGTGCTATAAGTAAGTAAAATAAAGCTTATGGTGCAAAAATTATGAAGTTCCAAGCAATAGTTCTTGCCTCACTTGAAACCTACATATTTCTTCCATTAAAGATTAATTAATTTTCAATGCATTTATAAATACTAAAATTAAAACGTCAAAGCTTTTTTTCAAGTCATCAAGGATTAAATAATTAAAATACGAAACACATTAAAATCGACAACAAATAAAATGATCCCTTATAGACTTGAACAATTAATTTAAAGTGAAGTGTTTTAATAAACATTACATTTTTGTTTTTGATATTGAAATTGCTAAAATAACAGATTAATTTTTTTTCGTTGAAAATATTATGCTTTAATTAACTTTTATTGTGGTTGTGGTTACAATGAAAGTTGTATTTATGCTGAAATTGAAACATCAAGGCTTTTACAACAAAAAACAAACGGTCAAGTCGATATTAATTAAAAATAATAAAACAAAAAATACAGAATAAAATATAACGTGAAACACTAATGATCACATAAACTTGACTAATTAATTAGCAACGTGTTTTAGGGCATTATGCGAAATAATATTGCGGATATAGATAATATTACAAATATGCACCTAAATGTTAGAGTTAGTATATTTATGTTGGTGGATTTAATTAAGACATTAATGGCCAGCCATATCCTGCTCAGCTTTTTCTTCGATTTTATATTTATTTCCACTCTGGTTTCGAGCACCTAACGGTGAAAGGCATGTGCGCTCATAATAATACTTTTTTTGTTTCGTTAAACCATATTATAAATGCGTTAACAACATACAAACACGCGTGCTGCGATGCATTTTCTATTTCAAACTGGTCTACGGCACGAAAATGACGCAGCAATCTACATTTCTAATATTATAACCATTAACATTGAATATAGGCGAGTTTAATATAATCTGCGCAAACTTCAATTGTGTCCATAAATTTCAGCGGCTTTAATAGAGCAACAAAATTTTAATTAAAAACCCGTTTTTCTAGTTATTAAAAATTATATAAGAAGATTGGTGGATGATTAGGAAGTGGCTCAGTATTTTCCCAATTAAATTCAACCAAAAAAAATATATATATTTAAAAAGTATTCCTAACTTAATTTATTAATCATATTTAATGCTCCATTAAAATTCCATTCTCTATTAAAGTTAATGACACAATAGCGAATTTTAATGGGAGAATTAGTGTCATTTGATATAGGTTAGTAAAAGCAATTGCATACAGCATTGCCAATCCTGTTTTTTGGTGAAAATGTCAGGAACCTTTAAGAATAAAGCATTGCCAACCTTGTTTTTTTGGTGAAAATGTCAGGAACATTTAGGAATAAAGCATTGCCAACCTTGTTTTTTTGGTGAAAATGTCAGGAACATTTAGGAATACAGCATTGGCAACCTCACTAATGGGAGAATTAATTAATGGCGGAATTAAACTGATTAAAAAATCGAAAAATTTTAAAATGTCTTATGCGCCCAGGTAACTAAACGAAATTTATAAACTTTGCTCATTATCATCGTTGTCAGGAATTTAACAAAAAAAATAGATATACCTAGAAATAATCTATGTGTAATGCAAATTAATTAATCCACATGCATATCAATTTTCAGGCGAGGTAAGGCTAAGAAAAAAAATTATTCCAAATTTGATTTAAAGTCGTGCGCTGTGCAGATAGCAGAACGAAATTAATAAACTTTGCTCATTATCATCGTCATCAGGAAGAAGAAAATTTTAATAGATTAAAAACAATTTTCGATAAAATTGCATTCATGCCATGTCAGACAACGTATAATGGTAATTCATTACCAACGTATTAGATTTTTTTTTGATTCGGCTTGAATAAAATTTAATTAGCGAACGAGAGTAGCGTACGTACGCTACTCAAACCGAATTCATTAAAATACTTTAATCTAATTAAGATTGAAATCTTGTCAACTCGGAACGAGCGCGGCGGGAAAATATGTTGTAACTGTTAATCAAAACACAACCTACACTTATAAATCCACGTGACAGAAATGAAATACTAATTAATGGTTGCGTTTTCACTTCACATCTTCGTAACAGATTTTTTCTTCTCTCGTCCACGATCCTAATCAAGTTACATTCGTAAATGAAGATATCAAATAGCATCAGGTACAGAGAGCGCAACGCGCTCACACTTTCAACTATTTAACTGAACACGTAATATAATACGTGAAGCAAATATGAAAACAGCACTTTAACTTTACAGGAAATAATCAGTTAAATGATGGTTGTATAATGTATCTTAAAGTCTAGGAACCCAGTGAAATGTTATACTACTTCTAAAACAATATCTTATATGTAGTAATGGCTTTCAAACAAAATTTCTATTTTAAATTCTAAACGACTATGACAGGTTATTTATTTTCACTATTACCTATGGTGTGTGTTTTTTTGGTAGAAAATCAATGCTGCTCCCTGGAATTTTAAATTCTGTGTAAATTGCAGGTAATGTAATATTCACTATGTGATTGAAATTCGTTATTAATTTGAGGAAATGGCGAAAATATAAACAATTTTATGCGCAAGCAGGCGGCATTCCCAGCGGGAATCTTTTACAACGCGCTTACTACGTATTTCTTGTGTTCCAATTAGCTGGATTTTCTCCTAAATTAAATCTTTGCATATTTAATAAAAAAGAAAGAACGCAGAAATTTGTAGATACATAGTAGCTAAATCAAAACATGTTTCGATTTCTGCATGGCTACAGTTAATTTTGCATTGGAGAATATTAGTGACTCGACGAGGCAGAAGCTCTTCTGGCAAAATATTGCAACATCTATATATACAAATTTAATTTTTTAAAGTTTCTAATTATTTTTAATATCCTAAATTACTTGTTACATCTCAATGTTTCTTAAACATAAACTTTTTAATGAATTTATACGATTTTATTTCGAATTCACAGAACAAAGTTGCAAAGAATCCCTACAGAAAGAAAAATCCATAAAAAATGTTTAAGAAACTTGGAGATGCTAAAAATACTTTACGACACTAAAAATTAAAAATATTTCTTAAAATGTATTAAGTAATGTCTTTTTCATCATCTTACTCTCTAAATAATTAAACAATTATATGTAAAAATTGTTATTACACTTTAACCAATTCATTTTTTGTTGATTTGAATATATTTTGCAATTTTTAATTAAACATCAAATACGTTGATGTTTCAATTTCAGACGCTACAAATACACAACTTTCAGCGAAATCAAAAGATGTTTCTAAAGTTAATTTTGCATCGCATATTAGATTTTCATCCGCGATTCTTAACTCGATATTACGGAAGCTCATCTGCGAAAATGATACAATATCTTATGTGTATAAAAAAACTGTTTTTGTCGTATATTAAATAAAGTTTGCTGTACCTTTTTTGCGCTATTAAACATCGGCTAAATTGACAGCGTATTGATTTTAAATTTAAATGTGTACACACATAGCTGGCTGACTGCCGCCTTAAAACCATTACGTTTATGTCGCAAATTTACACACTCGCTCGTCTTGCCGTGCGAAAATTCTGATAGATATATTTAATGGCCGTCGTATATGAAATTCGAAAATTTATTGCTCATCAAATAAAGCGGGCATCGGCACCGGTACCATCGAAAAAATGAATGTTTTATCATAAATTGTGTATGTGTGTATTATTTATGAAGATCGATCAATCAGGCATTCAATACGCTGGTGCAATTTCGTACCTACCTATACGAGAAATGTTTATCATTTTGAGAAATCTTTAAATACTTAATGAATTTAATGAGTAACTTAATATCAAAATAAACACACTTATTTGCATTATTATTTATGGAATAAGACCAACAAGCTGCAGGTGTTGGAAATAAATGCAAATAAATTATCCGCTTTTATAAAAAGGATCATATTCAGGTATAATCAGAAATGAAATGGCATCGCCAACAAAGTACGATTAATTATCCAATAAATTATAACTGCAACGTGCCATTGCTATGCTTTAGTTATTTTTATTCGCGCGATTGTTAACACCAACTGAAATTACATTCTTGAATTTCTCTTATATAGGCGCGTTGTACATTTGCTGCTGATAGTAATCGCGTTTATCATCGGATTTCTACATACAGTCGGGGCGCGCAATTAAACTACTTGCATATATGTATGTAGCTTTTTTCCTGCACGGTGAAAGTCTACACCCAGTGTTCCCACCTTTTTTATTAACATGCCCTTTGACAGATTGTTTGCGATTGTATTTACCCCCATAACTCACAAATAATATAACTATGTCTTTATTTATAAACCATGCTGTTCTTTATAAAGCATAAAAATTACAAATAAGCAACCAAAGATATTAAAAATTCCCCATTTAAATATATTTTGTAAGAAAATTTTCTTTGCAATTTTCATGGTATCCTATATTTTAAAATAGTGCTTCCCAACCAATGTACAAGTTCAAGGGAAGGATATTAAAACAGACTTTATTTCCTTTACTGAATTGCATGAATTATTTTTAATTGTAACGAGTAATTTAAATAATTTTTTTAATATATTTAAAATATATTCATGTATAATTAGTATTTCTGCAACTCCCTATTTTTCAATCCCTCTAGGGGTCGCAACCCCCCACTTTAAAAATCACTGATTTAATCTACCTAGTAATTATGACATAAATCATAAAAATATACTTAGTGTTTCCACCTTTTTTCATTAGGGTACCCTTTGGCATACCCTTTGCAGATTATAGCCCTCGTAAATAGCAAATAATATACACTATAGATAGTTTATTTTCAAAGTTTATGCTTTAATTTACTTTATTTTATTTGTATGTTTTATTGTTGCTCGTTTAAAGGCATCTTTTTTGCAATCGTTTATTTTCCTACAAATGTCGACATTGACAATTGATAATTTATAAAACATTTCTTAAAATTTTCGTTAACTATTGCATTAAGTCGCACTGTTTCGTATCACGGATTCGTTTTTAAATAAAAATATTCTCGCGGTGCTTTCTTGTTGTTTTAATCAAATTCTGAAGTAATAGATAAAACAAATTCTCACTTCTGACTGACCTTCTCGTTCCTTTCGGCTAATTTTTTTTTGTCTTGGAATGCATAGTAGCTTACAGCCTTAGTAATTATGAAGTTTTAAAATACTTTGTGGCATTCCTGTAAAGACATCGCAGCTCCTTATAGCATCAATGCTAACACTTTGGGAATTACAGACAAAAATTATAAAAATATTATTTGAAATTAAAATAAAATCTTGCTAATTAGTTTTGTAAAGAAGATGTGCCAATCAGTAGCAGTAGCAATTACAAAAAGATTTAACTTAAATCAAGGCCTCCTGCTTGGAGAGATTAACGAACATGTAATTCATATTACCTACATGTTTTTAGTGTATGTAATAGTACCCCCTAAACAACCTGTCAACTTGAAGTGCCCCAAGTGGAGAGAATAGCTGTCTTATATGCGCAAGCATCTGTACTCACCGAAACTTTATCTTTATTTGTGATCTCCAAAGGTGCCTGGATGCTCGGCTTGCCCAAGTACCAATCCTCTCTGGGACTGTAATCGCCCAAAAAGCGCACCAATCTAGGCACGTTCACGTAATTGTCGTCATCGAAATGGCAAAACCATCTGCAACAAAAAAACAGAAAAACGTTCGTTTATTCCAGAATATTTACGCATGACTACATGGCTTCGATATACAATATATATAAAATTATACAAGTGAATTAATACACTAAAACCACTGTCAGTACATAAAAATTGAATGATGTCGTTTTGTACTCATGCAGTTCCCTGGCAGCTCAAGTGCATTTTGAGTGTTTTTGTATGGTTTTTATTGCTGCGCGCTGTGCTTGCAAGTAGCGCGATAATAAAATATGCGATAGAAATATTTATATACACTACTTATATATAATATAATAAATTTTTTGTTAACTAAATGTACAGTACGAACACTAAACAAGATTAAAAATTGTTGCTGCCGCTGTTGATAAAATCTTAATGAAAAATGTTTTTGCAATTAACTGAAAAAGCGATTTTAAATAATTAGGTTTGTAATTTATTTATGAGCTTTAATAATTGAATTTATTAGATTAATAAGATCCACGTTTTTTGTGTGCGAAATTATTGTAGAAACTTGGCTCTCTAATTGATTCGGAAAGAAAATCAATGGAGCAAGAACTAAACGCTCATTAACGACTTTAAAACAGTTTTATGGACGTTATTTATATAAAAAGCACTTACCGGCTGAAAAAATGCCGGCGATTTATCCTCATGAACTAGTTGTAAAAACTTTCCTGGTCAAACGCATAAATATCAGCGCAGCGCTCGGAAAGCAAATTTTATATAGATGCTAAATCTATTTCGAATTAAATTCGAGCGCATTATTGTTTATTAACATATATGTATACACATTTCGAACTTTGAAGCATGGCAAATTAGCAAAGTTGCGTTTAGTGTACGAAATACTAATCAAATAAATTCGGAGTAGTACATGCACTGGATTTTTTAGCGCAAAACAAAGCGCATTGCTCGAATTTCTAACGCGGTGCAATTTTAGAGAAAAGTTAAATTGGTAAGTTTATTTAATATTAAATTGTAACTTTATTGCTAATATTATTTAACTTTTAAGCATTACAAGTTTATTTAACAATTTATATAATGCTAGTTTCAAGTTTTTGTTTGTTCGAACATGTACCGAGAGTATAAAATTAATTTAGAAACTCTTTCAATATTTTTTAATTGAAAAGTTCATATTGATTAAAATTGGAGCGCCTTCAATAATTAATATTTTTAAACATAATTAACGAGTGTAATTATCGAAAATGAAACTAATTATGCAAAACATTGAGGCACGACGAAAAAAATATACATATAAAACTTACATTACATTTTGTGTTTCATTTTTTTTTTTTCGTTAAGATACGAGCACGATAAGCAGCTGGAAATTTTGACTGTTGACTGATGAATGGCTGCGATCTGATGCGATTCTCCTACTTAGAAACCTTTGCATATAATCTAGTTGGAGCATCATTAATAAATTAAACTTAATTAATGAGACGCGATCCAAAATGCGGACGTTTCGAGATTTATACGCGAAATTACATTAAGCACTCGTCGTGTTGTTGTTGTACTTTTTTTTTTCGAGCCGGTAAATTAAATGATTTGTTATGGTTTTATTGTAATTATTACAACATTCAATGAATTTATTGTTATTTATATATATATCTATATAATAAATTATTTTGTGCCTATTCACACAAGCGAGCAAAAAAACGCTGGGATAATTAACAAATGGTTTTATTGTTGCGAATGAATAATAATTTACGGCGGCGTTTTTTGCACGCTTTTACTTTTTTCTCGTTATGTAAAATTCACCGGAACGAGAATTCAATCTTGAAAAAGTAGGTATGTACCGATACCAAACCGCACCCGTAATTCACCAGCACCACATCGCTTTGATTGTTTATTCGAAAAATTAATTAATATACAAATAAATAAATAACTAAATATAATGTGTTTAGGTACCTATATAATACTTCAATTCATTGAATAAATTAATATCGCAAATCGGCGCCGGTGTAGTGGTAGTGCATATTAATTAAAAAAGCAATTTTACTTCACTATTTTCTAATTTGAATTTATATTGCGTTATTAAATTATTGTAAATTAATCAATAAGCAATTAATTAATTTAATACAGAGATAGAAAATTGTTTATTCAAATGCATTTATATGAAGAGAGTCCGGCGCAAAGATGGATGGTGTTAAAACGTAGGAAGAAGTCGTATATGCAAAAGATGCATGTATAAATTGTAAAGAATTTCAAGACTCTCGTGAAACGTAGGATGAAATCGTATGCAAAAACTGGATGAACAAAGTGTTAGGAATTTTGTTATGAAACACAAACGCTAAATAAGCTAAAAACTCTTTTACGACAACTACAATGGATGAAAAATAGTCTTGTTTTAATGAGTTTTACAAAGTTATAGAATATTTCCAATTAACTAGAATATAGAATAGAAATTTGAGCAAACAAATTATTATTTTTTTGTAATAATACAAAGATGACTTTATACCAATTATGTTGTTGTTAAAACTACTACTACAAAAAGCATAAAAATCTTACTTTTTTTGTCCAATTATCGCAAACAACATACATGAAAGTGAGGTCTACAGGCGAATATAAAATATTGCAAATAAAGTTAATTATTTTCTAAATATGTAAACAGGGAATGTAAGAACGCAATTGAGATTGTAATTTTTATTGCATTGCTTCCAATTCCAATGTATTGCAATAACTAATTGAAGACTTGTACGGTCTGGTAAGTTATTGTTGAAAGGCAAATATATGACTAAAATGTAATAATATAGATAGACAATTTGTAGTTGAAAAATGACTGTTTGATTTATTTACTCTTAGTAGATTTCAAATAAGAACAAAAATGAAATAAAACTTAAAGCCTCATCCATGCTATTATAAATAATTGAAAAATTGTTAAGAATCGTGAAAAGAAATAGATGATTGAAGACTATTGTTGGGTCTGGTAAGACATTTACGAACCCATGTGTCGAAAAGTCGAAAAGCAGCTGAAAAATGACTCTTTGATTTTCCTACTCTTAGTTTAAAACATTAATATAGAGACAAAAATGAAAGAAAACTTAAAGCCTAGTTCATATGATAATAAATAATTTAAAAATTCCTAAGAATTGTGAAAAGTAAGTCAGCATTTTTTGAATTACTTACAACATTCGTTATATTTTAAATTGATATAAGATAAGACTACCCACCCGGTATACTAGAAATAATTTGCGCATAAATAACAGTCTATAAAATCGTAGCACCTTAAACTATTCGTAATTAATATAGTAAACTAACATTATTGGATTATAAATCCGGTATTAAGATATCTAGCAGCATGCATATGTATGTGTTTATTTCTTACCCATTAAGATTACATATGTATGTTTAATCAAATCAATGCTAAATCTTCTAATGTATGTGTAACCTACATTTACTCGCATATAGATATTACATAATTTGCGCCAATTCCAACCGGCTTTCCTACTTATCTAGCGCGTGCACGATTAATTTTTGCGCGCGCTGAAGAAAAAAAAACAAAAACCAATTTTCATTTTAATGCCGATGATAAATTTAAATGCATCTCTCTGTGCTTCGATTTTTCGTATCAATTAAATTTGATTTAAAGTGCCGTTTAGCGAGATGCCGATTCATGCGGCGTCTCGATCTGTCATAACATGTTTAGCAACATTTCGCAGAGCGCAAAAAAGCAATAATTTAGCGCTTCAATTGCATGGATGCTGTATAGCGCGATCGGAGAAAAATTGAGGATTTTAATTAAATAAATAACCTGTTTATGCACGACGACGCACACACACACAAAAAATCGAATATCATTCAATATCGTTGGTGCAGTAATGAATTAAATTGTCTCGCATTTCATATAAATTCTCAATGAAAAACGTGGCTACAAAAAATCAACGCTTTTATCGCTCATTAAATTTGCATATTATAATTATTAAAATATACATTATATTAACAATATTAATTAATGCTATTTTTTAGTATTTCTCCAATAATCAAACAAAAGCTCAATTCCCAATATATCAATTCAAGAGAGAAACAATTATCGCTCATTATATATTATAAATTTGAAATTTTAATAAAACCTACTCGAATATTAATTATATTTAAAATATTAATAATTTGTTAGGGATCAATTATAATTTATTTAAAACTTAATTTATAAATTTAAAACAAATGGCAATTTTAATCTCAATAAAATGTTTATCACATATTTTCAGATATAAAACATTTGTTGTGTATGACCTGCGATATTGACACGTTTGCATTAAAAGTATTAAAAATGAATTAATAAATTATATGATGCAGATTGTATATAAAACAAATTTAATTACATTAGTAAATAACGCTTGCATCGACAATATTTGCAATTTTTGCAGTCCTACAATTTTATAGAAAAATTAGGTAATTAGTTAAAGATTTTAGCTTAAAATGGAGCAAATTTTTGCTTAATAATATTAAAAATTATACGTCATTTGCAAATAACAATATATTTAAAAATTAATTGATAGATTATCGTTACGCAAACACTAAAGGGCAGTTTTTAACCATAATACCGTTTACAAAACTAATTAATTAATGTATTAAAAGGTACTTACACTAAGAATGCTAAATTTTTAATCTAAACATATTTTTCATTATAAAAATTGAATACCCATTTTCCAGTTAATTATTTATAGATAAAAATGCAAACAATTCAGATTTACTCGCAATAAATAATTTCACATAGCACTATTGAAATTAAAAATATGTTTTTTGTTGGAATTTCAGTGAATTTATTTTGTTGCGTCGAAAATATTAATTATTTTCAACTTTTAGTCCAAAATGGCAACAGCATTCACACTTAATCCTAAAAAATATCTTCTGTATCAAAGTTAAATAAACTTGACCCAGTTCATTCTTGTCAAATATTTTTAAGGCTTAATCATGCTTGCACAAGATTTTACATAATTAAAAATTCCAATTTGCGAGCTTAAATAATATTTCAAAAAGCGAATATCGTTTCCAGTTGCGTAACAAATCCACACCAGCTATACAAGAAAAATAATGAATGAACAGATTATATAGCAGCATCACCACCGAACGGCCGTGGCTGGCTCTTTTTATATAAATTAACAGAAGCAATTAAAGCAAGTTGGAAAGTTAAAAATCGACCGCCTACTGCCACCGTGAAAACTGTAAATTACAAAACTGGATTTTTTACTCCGCATATATACTGTGAGTTTCTGTAAAACGCCGATACATAAAACAAGAAAATCATCCACGCCTTATTAATCTTAACGAAAAGTATATGATTACACGCACGAATCGAAAACCAATCAAGAATGAAATTATCAAGTCAAAACACGTATCAATTTTTTTCTCCTGTTGTTTATTTCAACTTTTTTAATTAATTACGTGACTTTTTTATTTTTGTCAAACATCTTGCAAAATCATTAATTAGATGAAAAATATGATAAATAATAATGATGTGCGAGAGTGCGATTTAATTCGGAGCGCCGACATTCCGCGTTTGATTGTTTTACATAAATGCCAATTATATTCGCTCCTTTTAATTTATCTTTTGACGTTTCGAAAATATTTCCTATTATGCGCTCGTTACGATGCTCAAAACGTATATAGGTATGTGATAGTAAAATTAATGATTATACATATAGGCCAATTATTAGTTATGTTTATGTAAATCGATGATTGATAATCGACATTTCTTTTAGGATTATTTATTAAATTTACATGCACGAACAGTCTGAATGATCTACCACTGATATACATTAGATACCTACATTTATAAAAAATGATAATAGATATTTGAAATAAAAATTCTTGACTGTTTGACTGATGATTTGTCTAATATAATCTAATAAAAGTTTGCTTCTACCTTTAAGCGCCCGCGATAATCAATCAAAATGCACCATTACATATGTTAATGTAGATCTTCATTTGCAAACAACAAAACGACGGGGATAATTAAACACACAATTTTCGTGGATTAACCTATTTAAATGAAACATCGCTCAAACAATGCATCAATTTTTTTCGTTCCAATTACTGTTTGTGCATGCATGTCAAAAATTATCATCAATTTGTTATTAATAATAAATAAAGCATCATATTGAGTAAAATATGGGTATATTGTAAAATATGCGCTAATTAATTTGAAATTATTTAAAAAAAACATAAATTATGTTACTTCTAACTTTTGTTGACTCTACTCTTTTTACTATTTAAAAATACCTTTGTTGTTTCACAAGTTTTAGTTTAATTGCATCAAACATTATTAAACAGAACAAAAAAATTCGAAAATTATCATCAATTTGTTATTAATAAATACTAAAACATAACATTGAGTAAAATATATGCTAATTAGATTGAAATTAATTTAAAGAAGTACAAATGCTGTTACTTCTTACGTTTGCTGACTTTTCGTATTTTTTATTGTTTTGCAAGTTTTAATTTTTCAGCTTTTTTAGTTATTCCTCATTTAACGCTTTTTAATTCCCTATGTTTACACCTATATAAATTGTATCAATTCATTAAAAAGCACAAAAAAATTGAATGATCATTAAATATATTTTTTGTCGCCTTAAAAGTGATTTTAAGACCACTTTTTATCGAATTAAGGCGATTTTCTTAAATACTTGAACGGCTTCTCAAAGGTGGAATATTGAATATAGCTCACACATTTATTAAACAAAATACCTATAATTCATGGAAATCTTCAATAAAAAATGTAATTTATAATGATCGTCTATACCAGGGGTCTCCAAACCTCTATTACATGCGAATTTTTCCAAAATATTGCCAAAAATTTTAATTTTTCTCCTTTCGCCCCCTAAAAAACTAACCCTTTTAAAATAAAGATTTGCATTTTGCAAACCCAGATTTTTAATAACTAGAACATTAAAAATTAATGTCCTTAAATATTCTACATTTAATTTCCTGACTCCATTGGGGATGGCCACCCACAGTTTGAAAAGCGATGCTTTAAACTAAGGTGACTCTACGAAGCTTGTTTAGAACACTAGACTGAAACTCTTTTGCAACATTTAACTTATTTATATTTATTATTAATTATATTTGGTTTAATCTCCTAGACTCCTAGTTCCTAGTGTTCTTAGTTTTTTTTTTGCATTGAGACAGATTGAGAACCACTGTTTTGGCCGGACGTTAATTTAAAATACGATATTTATCGCGCATTTTGTTACCTGTCTGGCGCGACAATAATTTGGTAGGTTGCAAAAAACACACACTAAAACAATTTTGTCACGGCCGTATACACAAAATCTTGTTAAAAAAAATGGGACTGTGTGCTAAACTTTAATTGAATCACACCAAAGCGTTGACTTGAATAATAGACATTCCGTTATGAGGTAATATATAAAATTTGCGTTGTTGAAACGATGTAGGTATATATTGTATTACAATAATGGAATAAACTTTCCTGACTGATGATTTATCTAATATAATCTAATAAAACTTTTCTTCCACCTAAAGCCTACTTTACAATCAATCAAAATAAGCCATTACATATGTAAATGTAAATCTTCGCCTTGCAAATATCTAGCAATTAAGGTCTATATCTCCTAGCGGTATTATTTTTTTGCTGCTAAACTAGTTACGCCACTGGTTATAAATTATTAACTGATAAATATGCAGTTATGGCTCGCGTTCGCGCACACGTTGTTTTAGTCCTGTGTTGTTTCCTCCTTCCTCCTCGGGAGAGATGTATCACAGCATATATTCAGCCGCAGCACACGGCCCAAGAAATGTATAATAAAAAAAACAACAATAAAAAGCACGCATTTTTTCTACACGAGCGTTGAACTGCAACAATTTGCGCGCGCGCTGACAATCCGCCGAAGAGACGCACCATGCATGCATTTACCCCCCGGCCAGTTAACGTAGTTGTTTCGCCAAAATGTAAAAATCGAAAATATCAGTTATAAAAGCGCGCAAGAAGGATGTAATTAATACTCGTCCAACTAGAAGCGCGTAGGTCGACAGTCGATTTATTATTTAAACTTACTCTATATTTATATACATATATATGTGTGTGTGTGTTGTTGTTGTTACATCCAGTTTAATTCATTTATTCGTTTTTTTTTGAATATGCATACATATATTATACATTTTATACACATATGCTATTAGGCGCGCATATCGTTGTTTTTTTCGTTGTTGTTTCCATCTGCTAGGCCGCTTTATTCATTCATATTATAACTCGCGTGTTTATGAAAATTACATCCGACAAGTCGTTGCAGTTACATCCGCAACGCGACACTCATTAGATTTTATTTCATATTCCTCGCCGCTGCCCACTTTTTTTGTATTTTTATTTTTGTTTTGTTGCTGATGTGTATAATTGTTTCTCCGCGCCCGATCTTGATTTTTAATTCCGGGCTGCTGTTGTTGCCTCTCCTTGTTTTTTTTTCTTCTCTGAAGCATTCAATTTCAAGCACGAACTGAATGCGCGCACTACACGATATTTTTTAAATGAAATGTCATCATTAACAAAAATGCTTGAAATATTTGGTGTAATTTACTATAATATGCGAGATAATCAAGTACACTTTTTAAATATTATATTTAATTAAACAAAACAAAGAAAACACACATATTTGATTTGAAAAACGTGTAATTTTCAAACATTTAGCAACAATTAGTTTTTTCAGTCTGTCTGTCGGAGAGATAATCATTAACATCAACCAAAACGTTTTTCAACGAAAATTAAATTAAGTACATGAAATTTTATTAATTTGTGTGCGTGGGGGTCGTAAAAACTTTGCGGCTGCTTTTTATTTTATGACAAAATAAAAAATTTCATATAATATTAAAACATTTTGTCGAAACTTGTATACAATGCGTCTAATAGAAACAATCAACATTAAAACATTGTATCCAGCCCAATATTCATTGCATTTTTAGTTGTAACACGTATCTAAAGTTGTATTTGAAGCTAGAAATGAATCTTAATCCTTATAGCGTACATTAGATATAAAAATTTAATTTATAGCAACTACTTTAAGCTATAAAGACAGAATTACATCACTAGAGTGAAAAATATATAGGTAGTTATAAAGTGTGTCTAAAAATGTATATTAATAATATAAACTTTTTAAAAGAAATTACCAAATTCATCTTTTTCTATAATTTTCAAATATTTTGCAGCCATTAATTTATTTAACAATCTATAAATAATGTGTTTCGGTGAATTTTAAACAATAACTTGATTATACGTAATATGTATACCTAATAGTAAAACAATTAAAAATCTGTGCGAAACTTCTCCATTATACCAATAAATTATGTATGCGCATGGGTTCGACCAAAGTTTGAATATTGTGCAACTATTGAAATTTAATAATACACTAAGTTATTGGCTACAAAATCGAACATTATTCAGTGATAAATCGCGATAATGGGATTCAATTATCAAACACGGATGGAAAATATGTTTTCATACCGTTCGTTCATACATTTGGTGCTCTCTTCTAACATAGTTTGATTCGATAGATAAACAGACAGATATTTTATACGTATTTTTTCACCTTTTCCATTTTTAGGACAAAGATAAATAACTTTTTCGAGAAATATATATGTATTTTACGAATAACTTGCATTACATGAGTAGTGTGCTTTTCCCCGTGAAAACTTGCAATTTATTTCACCCACTCAAAATCGATATTGCGTTGCTCAAAACGTAGACGGTAAATAATACGTATTTTCGAAAATTCGAATTGCTAGTTGTGCGCAAATCGATCATCCGTAACCGACCCATAATCGGCAATAAAAAAAGGTGGAAGTAATTTTTAATCAGCGACTACGAAACATCACTGATTTTCTAGCAAAACCGTTAGCGATTTAATAACCGCGCTCGCATTAAAAAAACTCCTGACAAACACGCTTATTAAATCAATTATTTTCCTATTGCAAAATCTTTAAATTACCACCAGGTGATAAAATTATATAATATATATCGAGGTATAGAACACACCAACGCACACGATCCTCAATGTTAATTATAACCTTCGCTAATGACAGAAATGGTCTATTTCAGATGTCTACGGTGTAATTAAACAAAATTATACAATCAAAAACCGAGCGCGAGAGAGACGGACGGATGGAATATTATGGTATGGATTCGAAAATTTCAAGTAGGTAAATTATTACCTCACCTACTGTACAATTTTTAAGGCATGTTAATGCGACACGTACCATTTAATAATTTGTTACTTGGAAAATCCTCATTTACATCGGGCGGCGTCTAATACCATATTAAAAAAGAATACATAAATTGTGGTGTTATTCAATCTAAAGTTCATTTTTCAGCATTACATTTTATCGATGTAAATCACACACTCTAAATCGTTTTAATTTATATGTGAAAAACACAATGAAAAATTTATTAATTTAATTTTTAATCTAGCTTATATTTAAATGGAGCGCTATACGATGGTATTGTCCAATCCAAAAATCGTTTTTCACCATTATCTTTCATCGATTTAAATGATTTCAATTCATTTTAATTTATTTTTTTTATAATACAACAACACCATATTCATTGCATAACGCTTTTTACGTATACAGTTATTTCACAATGTGGTCGTTTTTTAAATAAACGCATTTAATTTAAACTAGACTTAAAGAAATTTAGAATAGGCAGACAGCAATCGGTCAATGCAAGATAAAATGTGGCAGCTGGATGAAGAAGCCATTCAAAGTTGATTTGCTGGAAAATTATAAATACGTCGTAATTGTCTGTGTAAAAATGTACAATTAACACACGGCCGCATTAGATTTTCGATAATATTTTTTGGTGTGAAAAATTAATCAACAATAGGGAGGTATTCACTTCAAATTTAACATATCAATTTTTATCTATAGGTTAATTTACATTGAGGTAAATACAAAATAAAATGTGATAGCGTGTAAAGCTAAAAATTATAAATATATAGGTACATAGGTATGTAGCAATTATATGTAAAAAAAACCAAAATTAAATTTAGTTAATATTTCTTGATGCGTATAATGATAAACAGTGATTAGTCCTAACTTGATAAGTCAGATTTTGTTTACAAGCAAACTTAGAACAGACAGCAATCGGCAGTCCCAGATTAGGAAAGATCGAGGCTCTAAGCTGGGACATTAATGAGATCTCTTAAATTTGGGACAAAAGTATGGATCAATGTTTATAACATATTAATCAAAAGTGAAATTTAGATCAATTAAAATGTTGGAAAGTAAAATAAATACATTGAAAGAATGGATAGCAACCAAGATTTCATCTTTTCATCTCTAAAATTAATTAATTAAAGTGGCTGGTTTGCGTTTGTCCTTAAATGATGTTGAAAAATAGCTAGCTAGTGTGTGGTTAAAAATGTTATAAATATTTCCAAGCTGGAACTTGTTTGGCTTATTGGTAAATCCGGCACTGGCAATCGTCCTATTATAAAAACGTAACAACTGTCTGAAAAGGCATTCAAATTCGTTTCGATGAAAAATTATAAATACGAAGTCATTGGGTGTAAATAACATACAATTAACAATCTTACGTTAGCCTTTCGATAATATATCAATGGAATGCTATTCATTCCCAATTTAGCATGTCATTTTTTGTCTTATATATGGTACTATTTTAAAATAACGCAGCAGTTGCGAAAGCCATCAAACTTGATTCGATGATAGTAGACTATAAATAAGTAGATAATCATGGTATGCAAGAAATGCAAAATTGAGGAGATTTTCGATAAATTTTTTTATGTAAAAATCAATACTATATCCAGTCCTTAGATAAAACAAGCGTGATAGATAAGTGAAATAGCACTTGATTTTATGAAAAATTAAAAAAACATAAAAATTAATCAGATCGCGTTAATATTCTCCCTTTATTCCGAATTTTACAGATGATTTTTTGTAGAAAAGCAAATTTTAAATAGGTAGCATTTGGTAAATACAAAAAAAAAGTATAATATAAAGCATTCAACCGACTTTATTTGCTGGAAAATTATAAATAGGTACGCAGTAATTGTGTGTGTAAAAACACTCAATTAACCATTAGATTTTCGATAATACTTCTTGGTGTGAAAAATTAATCAACAATGGGACGACGCTATTCACTCCACTAATTTGACATGTCAATTTTTGTTTATAAGATTTTCCATTACGTGTGCGAGCGTATTTTGGCTGCTTTATAAAGATTCGAAGACATAATATAAGTGGCCGTATTGTTTAAAGCAGCTGGGCATATTAAATAGTAAATTTACTGAACATGACAGTCCAACAATGGAGGGTTATAAGATCTCTATTAAAACTAACGAAAAAATAATAAAGCGACGTGCTCGCTTGCATCTGAGAGATGTGAGCGAGCAAAGAGCGCGCGCGAAGATGAACAGCCCTTTTTCTAGCCCGCATTTGATTGTATATCAAAGATATTTAATACGTTAATAATTTACTAAGCGTGATTGTGTGTGTGTGTATGTATGGAATCCGCTTGATTACAATCTCTCATTATATTTCTTGGAGAGCTGTAGTAGTAGTAGTCGCGCGCGGTAATTTCACACAAATGAATACGCCGAGCGCTGGTGATTTCGAATTTTGATGGTAATTAGGAGTAAAGTTTGCAAATTAATAACGCTTAAGACGATTTCGCTATTCACACACACACACGTGCATCATCATCTCATGATTTATTGTTCGCCAGCTTATTTTTAGTTCTCGCTAACACAAAATGTTCCATTTCAGATTTGCCCATCTGCAGATTTTATCCGGATATTACATCAACAATTATACATCTAGCGCAATAGAGTTATTATCTACAAATCTATAGTTTTGTAGTATACATCCGAAATAGTCATGAAATATTTTTAGTTGTTTGATAAGAGTTTAAGCCTGCATCTCGTAAAATCTTAACTATTTCCAACAACATTTTGAAGTTTGTGAAAAAATACATCAAATTCTGATTTATATTTTTTTCAAAGCTTCAAAATTGTTATCTTTTCCACTAGAAATATGCTTGACATTTTAGAAAATCATGTCTCTTTGAATTTTCACATTTATGAATTATTTAGTCAGATAATAATATTAAAAACAAGACATTTTAAATATAAAACAGTAAATAATTCATTCTGATATACAGAAAACCAAATCATTTACATTTTTTAATGGAAACTCAAAGGCAATTGCACAAACTTTAATTTGTTTCGAATTTATTCATTAAAACCCAAAAGTGCGAATGAAAATCGAGACGAACAAACTAGGTAATTCGCTTAAAGGTGACGGCTTAGGTGAAATTTGTTTAAGAAAAAGTATCCATTTAGTTAGACAACAGCCATGTAATGTATAAAATAGAGCATGATGTAAATCTGGTATCTGGAAACAGCCCAAGTTATTAGTAGTGTGCAAATTTAGGGACGGCGCTATGAAAGCCTTTTGTTAAATTATTTACTCGGCGCTACAATGACGATGATGCTAACCGAATTTCACGTTTGTTATTTTTGCACAAAGGCTTAATTATTGCATAATTCACATTATTCCACGCACACTCGTAAGGAGCCTGAAATGCGATGAATATTATTTAGCCGCATATAATACGTTTATCTTGCGACTTTTGCCGCAAAGCCATAGGAAAAATGAAAGATTGATAGGTTGAAGAAGGGCGGACGATATGCGAAAAGCAAATAGACTAACAGGTAGAATTTAGCTTCGCTCACAATACGCAAAAATTGATCGAATGAGATAAGAGAGTTTTGAACGAAACACAAAAAATAGTAGAGGTGTGCATAAATATAATATTTTATTAATTATATTAAAGAGAAATCCTAGAAAAGTGATATGTGATATGTTCATCCGTACGAGGAACAGTATAATGGTGACGAATCATTAATCATTTTTATAAATCGCTGATAAATCATAAAAAGGCTGATGAGATTTTGAATGGCTCGAAAAAGTTAATTAAATTTGATAAATATAAACTAATAATAAGTGTGCCAACTCACTTTTGCTTTATATTTCGTTGGTCCGGCGAATATACAACAAAAAAAAGAAACGTTGCGCTTTGAATAATTTTAATCTCAAGATTAAAGGTTGAGAAAAGAAACAACAATAATTCAAGACAACTAAATTAAAGTTCTTAAATAGGAGCAATTGTAATTGACATTTCCTTTTTTGTTAAATAAAGATGTAAATTTATCAAAACGTACTTTGAATTCTTTGACCCTTGAAATTAATTCCATCCAAAGTGAGATTGTATTTTTTTGCTACTTTAATTCACTTTTCGCAATTGAAAAAGCGTTGCCATAAATCATTTAATCTGCTTGTGTCTAGCTGGGGCATTAAAATGATTTTTTCTCTTCCCATTTTGTATACACACACACACAAACACATACAAATATCATCATTTTAAATAAATTACATTCTCAACGCACAACACAATCAATGAATGATTTTTTTTCTTTTGGTGTGACCACCCAGATCTTCAGCCATTTGAATTCGAATAGCTTTCTAATCTAAATTGTTGCTTGAATTGGATATCAAAGTTAGCTTAAATAGATGATGGAAAAAATGTTTAAAGTTGTGACTTCCTACCAATTAAAAAAAAAACGATTTGACCGCAGAACCGGCCTCGAAATATTTTCCAGTTGGTCGGTATGTAAAATTATGATAGAAATGTTCTAACGTCACACAATTAATTCGGGTCCAATACTGTCAAATTTATTTTACATTTTAATAGTTCCCATGACGATCTACTTAAAATGTAAATTATCAATCTATAAAATACTTTATTTATAGACGCATCCACTTTCTTCTTCCAACCAACCTAAAATAAACGACGTGCCAAACGTAAATGAAATCATCCGGCAGGCTCGTTAATATCCAAACGCGCGCCATTTAAATAATTTCGGCATCAATTTCAGAGCTGCGAACGATGTTGTTTACCGAAAGTATGACAGAACGCTTATTACTTATTATTAGTTGAAGCGGCCAGGTGGCGGCGAAACGTGCATTCATTCGCATTATGCATCGGTGGAAAAAAATCGAATCGAATTCGCCAATAAAGCAAGCGAACGAACAGACGCAAAAAAACAGACACATCAAGAATATAGGTATGTAATGTATTCCCAATGGAAAACATTTTTTAATTAAGCATGTGTCTTTTGCTGGTCTTTCTTCTTGCCATTTTTTCCATGTTTTAGGACTTTATCTGTGTTTTTCGATGATCTTTTACAACTTTTTCATGGTTTTCGCTGTTTTTTGTCACCCTTCACGCTGTTTTAGAATTTTTTGAGTTTTTCGCTGTTTTTTGCCACTGTTCGGTGTTTTTTACAACTTTTTGCTGTTTTATATGCTTTTTGCTATATTTTTTTGTTAATTTTCTCTTTTTGTTTCTAAAAAATAGCGGAAAGTTGCAAAAAACCTGCGAATGGCATGGAAAAAGTCGTAAAAACACAAAAATACAGCAAGAAACTATAAAAACGTAGTCAACATCTGTAAAAAACAGCGAAAAGTGACAAAAAGCAGCAAAAACCAAAAAAAAAAAGTTCTAAAAAGCGCCATTTAAATAATTTACCGAAAATATGACAGAACACTTAGTACTTATTAGTTTGGAGTGTCCAGGTGGCGGCAAAACGTGCATTCATTCGCATTATGCATCGGGGAAAAAATCGAATCGAACTCACCAATAAAGCAAGCGAACGAACAAGCAAAAAAAACAGACACATCGTAAATTTGCAATGTAATGAATACGCGTGCACCTGTTTAACAAAGACATTAATAAGTGTTTAAAATCTGCTGTTATTGTCTAGCAAAGAGAATGACAGGAAGTTGGAAACAGTGAAACGGAAATACAAAACAGTACAATATAAAACAAAAGCGAACCGCAACAAAGTTTTCTTCATTAATACGAAATTACAATTAGGTTAGGAAGCAGAGGATTTTAATAGAACAGAGAGCGAGCGCATGCAGCGAAAAGGGTATTTCGGAATGTAATAACGCACATAGAGAGTTTTTAATACTTTCAGCGGCGAGGTGGTAATTAACGATATTATCATTTACCACACACTCGAAAATTGTATACAATTAAAATCACGATGATGATGATCATTATGCGAGAGAGACGATTTTAATGAATCTACATGAACAATTGTGATGTAGTAACTAGAAAATCGTAAGAAAGAGGAAGCGGCGTTTAAAAAGTTATATCATAGTAGTAAAGTTTACGAACGAAGAAAAAAACGCAAGCTGTAAAAAATACGTGCTGCCTTCAGTTTTAATATCGCAGAATAATACTGCAATTAAATTTGCAATTCATATTTAATTTTATTTTTCCCCCGTTTTGTTCTGTCTGTGTATTATGTATTTCCTAACGCAGTGTGAAGGGTAGTAGCGCTTTCGCCTTTCATAAAATTAAAAAAAATCAACTACATAATAAACCAATTAAAGCAAACAGCATGTTAATAATTACGATCAGATTAAAAGCGGCCCCCACATCTTCGATGTGTTGCCTCTCGTTATCATCGCGCTCTGATCTCGTTCTTATACGATTTTTTTTCTCCCCATATATACATGCACTGTGACTTTCCGCTCAGTTAATTTGTTAGAATGAATATGTCAAAAAATGTACGCTGGTAGGTAGGAAAAAACGCAACGTGAGCCCGACGGACGGTGAGTACGGAATGCACGTCAATCACTGTCTGTCCGGCCCCACATTCATAACGATACTCCTCCGCACCGGCACGCATATAATTTTTGGCTCTATACGTCGCCGGCATCGATATACAATTCATATGTAAAATGGAAATTAACCATGTCGGAGGAATGAAAGACGCTCTCGCTCAACAGACGTACATGTTTGGCGACGTTATTATGATATAATGTGACTCTAAATGGTGTACTATGTATATACGTTTCTAGAATGCGCTGCTATTTCATCCAACATAGTTACTTTCTGCCTTTATCTCAGGGATATTAACGCGGTGGAACGTTGATATGTGAAAAGCAAGCGTATCATCTGGTGGTACATTATTGAATCTTTTACTCACTGTCTATTCATATTACATCAAAATGTTATCATATCCTGTATAATTACACTTGTCGACTGAAATAAACTTTGTGTGTGCAAAATTATAATTGATTGGGTGCTCCCGAATCGTAATATAATGATAAAAAAATGTAAAAAACAATTGTTAAATTATAAGCAAGCATTAACTTTTTTGTATCATTCTTATTAGCTTGCATAATTATAATAGATTTGATGCCTCATGTATTTTTATGTAATGGATTAGAGTTAATTTTTTAAATAAAATTATATGAAGCAAAGAATATTGGTATGTAATGTATTCCCAATGGAAAACATTTTTTGTGTGTCTTTGTTGCTGTTTTCTTGCCATTTTTTCCGCTGATTTAGGACTTTATCTGTGTTTTTCGCTGCTTTCTTGCAACTTATTCATGGTTTTCGCTGTTTTTTTATCACTTTTCACGCCATTTTACCAAAAAATATAAAAAAACAGCAAAAAGTGACTAAAAGCGGCAAAAACCATTAAAAAAGTTGTAAAAATCAGCAAAAAGTGACAAAACAATCGTACAAAATATGAAAAAATTGTAAAAAAAAGCAGCAAAAAGTGGAGGGAACTTTTCAGATCCCATAAGTACTAATTTTATCAATGGTAACATTTTTAAGACTAAACATATTTTATCATTCAAATCGGCAAAAAATCTATTTAGACAGACGCTATCAAATAGATTAAAGTAGTGTAAAAGCACTAAAAATAATACTCGCGACAGCAAAAAAATTAAGGAGCAACTTTAAAGTCATCGCAGTAAAATCTTCATAAACACCATGTTGTTTTAAAATGAAATTATGTACTTAGAAAGCTTTTTATAATGGCGATATTTAAATACATCTCCTCCCAATAATGCGCGTTTTGAGGCTAAACACGAGTAGAAGTACTCATGCCTGAAGAGATGATAATTAAGTCGGTTCAAATTATCGGGACCCGGGCTTACAAACCGAATTTTCAAAGTGATCTTAACTATTACCGAGATTAGACAATTACGTGTATTCCTACTAATTTTTAACAAAAGTTAAATAGTTGTAATAAGACATTTGCATAATTAAAGAAACTTTTTTTTATTTTCAGATTTATACAGATTCGTGGAATCACAATTTATCAATTTTTGATAAAAGTAGTTTTACATTATTTTTTTAATATCTTTTTTTATATGAATCAACATTTTTAGAGAAACCTCCTTTAAGAACTTCAAAGAAATGATTTTCAAAGACGCAGCTTTTTTAAGATGTTTTATTTGCAGACTGCATTAGTAGAGAATATTGTGCAATTTTAATTTCTTTCTATTCCTCTCCTATTTTTTTAATAATACCTATAACATGCGTTTTATTTTCATTTTAATTGTTCATTAAACGAATGCGATACCTACCTACCTAGCCTACATTTTATAATTTTTATTGTTTGCTATTACAAAGTGCTTATCTGATATAGTCTTGGATTAATCCAGTCATTATAAATTGTTCGCCAGGCTTAAAAAATAGTGAAATCATTAAACGTTCATTAGTAATAAATGCTTCAATAATATTAAACCACGTATTATGTTCGGTTGCATGATTAATGAAATGGATAACTATAATTTCATCTTTTTATATACTATAAGAATAAAAAAGCCTAACTAGCACTTTGAGCTACAACTTGAAGTTAATGTAATATAAATCTGAGGCGATTCTCTAATGGGTATACCTACATATTTTATCAATAAAACTATACGATCATCAGTTATAATCAAAAATTTTAATAAAATCGTCCTTATGCTAAAAGCGGCAATTTATCCCCATTGTCGGGATAAGATATAAGACGGAATATAAACTGTCTGGCGCATAACTAACTATAAAGCATTTTTATAAACTTTGAAAACGCAAAAAAAATTACTACGGAGTAATATATAGGTTGCATGATATATAACAACAATTTTCTTAAAATAGAATTGTCAACGCGACAGATCTAGTATATATTATGGTCCGGGACAGGAAAGATCCACCAAAGAGCAAAAGCAAAAAAAAAAACAAAAAGGAAAAAACAAACAGGCAAACAGCAATATTAATTTCATTGCGTGAATTTTTTGTGTTTGCAGCATAGTATACCCTCAAACGCCGTGTGCCATCTGTTGTCTTCCTGACATGTAATGGGATCTTTGCAGACAAGCTTAACGATTTCCAATGGATTATGTTGCAATGCTTTTTTGCAACATCGTCAATGCGTAAATTCTCTTTACACACACACACACACATACACGCGCACACAAATTCTTGTTGTTGCGTTATTCGTTTGGAATTAAATGTAAAATAAAAAAAGAGAAGATATATACTCACTTTTTATTGCTCTCGATGAACGTATCAAACTCCACAGACATTTTACAGCAAAGTGCTTTTCGGTTATGGGAGGATGAACAGTTGGTGTTGATCATATGGCCATCTGCAATACATCATGTTACACTTAATAAAATACCTCGAAAAATTCATGCATCAACAGATTTATGTCTTAATAACGGACTATTTCATCAGCGCAATTATTGTACTTTTTCGACCGCGATGATATTATTTATGTAGGTACCTACGTATATGAGAAATTTACAAAGCGACGAGTGTGTTTTATTGAATTTCTTTAAATACGAATGCACTTCACATATATTTTATTAATACAAATTTAATATCAATGGTAATAAATCTTTTACGAAGTAAATTTATGTACATAAAAAAGTAATCCCAGAAGGAAGGCTGCTATTCTAATTGTAATAATTTTTTTCTTGTCTGCGTTTTTGATTAAAGTATTTAAAATGCTAGAGTAAAATTAAAATGATTTACGACCATCTTACGTGTATAGTAGTATAGATTCAACGCCACTAGCTTCATAATTTGTTAACAAATTGTAAAAAATCCAGCAGCAGCAAGTTGAACGCATCTAATTTTCAAACGGTTGATATTTAAACGTCTTAAAAGCAAATCCTGCTCCTCTATAACACCAGAGTGCTATTAAAAAATGTTTTAAATGCAATTAGGCGTGCTGTGTGCATGTGAAATATATATCAACATTTTCATTTTTTTGAAACTCCTGTTAGGCCTCTGGGCCCTCTAGCTAGAGCTGCGCGTTTCTGATGAAGAAGTTGCCTTTGCTTAATTAGAGACTCGACGTCCTTTAAGCTAAATATTTAAAACGCAAAAACCAAAAGTGTTTTATTAACGATTTCATGCTACAAATACGCTGAACGCGCACGCTGTATTTAAACACACTAAAAATTAAATGGAATTGTAAAATTACACGAAATTTCAGAAAAGGGGATAATCATCATTCGTAAAATATCATCTTGTTGCAAGCAAGCATGTGTCTTTTGCTGTTTTCTTGCCATTTTTTCGCAGTTTTTTTTTATTATCTTAATTTTCTCCTTTTATTTCTAAAAAACAGTGAAAACGTTGCAAAGAACCTGCGAAAACCATGAAAAGAGTGGTAAAAACACAAAAAACAGCCAGATACCATAAAAAAAGTGGTAAAAATCAGCGAAAAACAAACAAAATTGTAAAGAACAGCGAAAAGTTACAGAAAGCGGCGAAAAATCATCATTCTTACCCGATAATTATTGCGCGGCTATTGGCATTTCCGTAAAATATCATCTTGTTACAAGCAAGGCACAAATTTGGTTTATCTGTATACGCATATACTGTTGCAAAAGCAGGAAGTGTTTACAGAATTTAAATTTATCGTAATGTGAATACAATAAAATTGCAAACAGATATTGTTTTTCAAAAAAATGCTGCAATAAATATACATTAAGGCTAGCAGATATTGCCGTGAACATGTTGGTGGTCACTAGAGCATAAATATCCTTAGCACCTGTACGTCGTCGTCTATGGAAGACCGTTCCACTACGTTTATTGCAGGAAATGCAAAGATTATGGATCTTCGTCTTACTTTATCGTCCATATATTTTGCATTCTTCCATACAACAACAGACGCGTAATTGTTTCCCTCTGTGTGTGTATGTATATGTTTTTTTCGACTTCATCATTATTATATGCCGTGTTTCGTTAAACATCGACTGCACTGCATACTGTTCGACATTTTTTATAATGGCATGAAATTAAAACAAATGGGAGCGTCGCAAAATGGTAACAATTTACAATTTGCACAAATGTCGTGTGTAAATAATATATTTTTTTCATTCGGGATGGTACAAAAGGAACACGAAATTGTCGTACACAATGAAGTTAAATGAGATGCTTTTTCGCATCTTGCTTTTTAATAAACGTGAAAATATGTTCAATTGTGCGCACGTTATGATTACTGCCGATGTTATTATTAGGCAACCCACATTGCTTGTATTCTATAATTATGATGAATGCTTCAACTTCAACACCAAAAACAACAATGTTTTTTGTACATACTTTGAAATGGTCCACAATAATAATTACATACTTAAATCATTTCAAAAAATAACCATAATAAAACGTAAAAAAACAATACCAGCAATACATGTATGTAATTTTATTGTATGCAAATATTGTTAAACGGCTTATATTATGATAAATCTGAATTTTATACTACTTTATTCTTACATCTGGCATTTTTAATCGTTAAATTAACTTTTACTTTCTCCATGCGTCGTTTTTTGCGTTTATCCTTCATATTAAATTAATTAATTTTAATGCTTTCTCAATGTATTAACCCATTAATGCACATTTTTATCACTTCAACCTTAATTTGCAACCGCATATATTTTGATGACTCTTGCAAAAAATAATTATGTACTTACTTGTATTAATTTGAAGGAATATTTCTTAAAGTGGTGATAAATAAATAGCATATTCAATCTACACTTTTAAATTGAAACGTTTTTCAATTGCTAGTCTAAAAAGCATTTTTAACTAAAAGTTTTTTGTGAATAAATGTAAAGTCATTACTAGTGCTACACAAATACTATTAAAGTTTATTAAATTAGTAAAGTTTTTAGTCTTGGATCATAAAAACTAAATTTATCATTATTTCATATTATGTAAAAAGTTTAATTTAAAAAAAACGTCAAATTTAATAAAACAATACAAAAAGTCATAGCAGAAACTTCATATTAAAGTAGCATTAAAAGTTGGATGAATATCTCCTAAAGTATAATTATTAATAAATGAAATATCTATTCATCTACATTATTTAAATTAGAACTAAATATAATTTTAGATACAAATATGTATTCAGACTGTAGGTGAAGTTGCCTATATTAAAAACCTTTTAAATTGGTACAAAAATTTAGTATATGGTCATAAAAACTAAGTTTAATATTCCTTCAAAGTACATAAAAAATATAATTATAAAATTTCACCTAAAAATCACTAAAATTTATATAATACATAAAATATCTATTGGATAAACTGTTTTTTAATTAAAAATAATTCAGTTGCTATCTTTAAAGTTTTTATAAATAGATGTAACTACATGAAGTCATTACTAAAGTTACCGCAATATCATTTAACATTTATGTTGAATTTATAAAGTTTTTAGTGTGTGCTCGTAAAAAACTAAATTTATTATTATTTCACAATATGCAAAGATAATAATTGTAAGAAAACATTCAATTTCAATAAAACTTTACACAATCAAGGATCATTAAAATTTCGATAAAGTTTTCCTAAACTAGAGTAAGTAATAATAAATAAAAGGCATATTTCAACTAGTTTTTAAATTAGAGTATTCTTGATTGGCTCATAAAATACAAACATTTTTAAACTACCTAAATATAATTTTAATCGTTTTCTTTTTAAGTTGTTATAAATAAATGGACATACCTATATATACCTACAATCATTACCAGAGGTACATAAATAACATTTAAGTATGTTAAATTTGTCGAGTTTTTAATGTATGCTCATAAAAAACTAAATTTATTATTTTCTATATTATGTAAAAAGGATAATTATAAAAGAAACTTTCAATTTCAATAAAAGTCGTTGTAGGAATTTCATACAAAATTTGTCAAATTATATTTTTTAATCCTACTTGACTCAAAATATAAAAATTACATAAAAAATTAATTATCTGAAGTGGCGAAATAAATTGATTTAGATTGAAAGTGTGCAAATCACATTACAGAACACCAATTTTCGACATTTTGTAAAAAATGCATATAATTATAAAAGAAACTTTCAATTTCAATAAAAGTCGTTGCAAGAATTTCATGCAAAAGTTGTAAAATTGTATTTTATAATCCTACTTGACTATTTAATATTAATAAAAGTAGCCAAATATAAACATCATTAAATATGAATTTTCGATATTATGTAAAAAATGCATATAATTATAAACAAAACTTGCAATTTCAAAAAGTCGTTGCAAGAATTTCATACAAAAACAAAATTATAATTTTTAAATCTACTAGACTCTAAGCTCTGATATAAAAATACATAAATTAATTAACTGCACTAACCAAATAAATTGACTTTGATTGAAGTGTACAAAGCACAACATAATTAAACATCAATTTTCGATATTATCTAAAAAATACATATAATTATGAATAAACTTTCAATTTCAATAAAATACGTTGCAAGAATTTCATACAAAAATTGTAAAATAATATTTTTAAATCCTACTTGACTAAAACCTGATGTAATAATTACATAAAAATTTAATTAACTGAAGTGGCTAAATAAATAAATTGATTTTGATTGAAGTGTACAAATCACAACATTATTAAACACCAATTTTTGAGGTTTGTTTGTTAACTCGCGTGTTACATAATTTGAGCGATATTAATATAAAAAAAACTATCTATCTACAATTTTAAACAGCATACTAGTATCTAATAATCAATAGCAATTTATAGTGAAACATGTTCGGAGAATAACTGAACAGTCGCAATTAAAAATATTATCCAATTTTGTTAGACGTTTTCCAAGCACAATGTATCGCATTGTATTTTATTGGATTACTTAATTGTGTGAATCACAAACGCCTACAATATATATACTCCCGGCCTCTTTTTTTATATATAGGTATATATCGCCCGAGAATATGTGCACAATAATGCCAAGTGTTGCGATTCGTTCTATTTAGGAATAAATAGATAATAAATCTTCGAGCATATCACCCTTGAGCTTTAAATTTTTAAATTTGACTATGTGCGATGAATGTGAAATTTAGCAAAGCAACGAAACCTTTTTTGATTTGATTCCATTTCAATTCTCGAATCAAAATCGTATTATTGCCATCATCATTCGCTAATTTTTTACGAGACTGATGCTCGTTAATTATAATATTGTGAAGTGTTTTTATAAATCGCGATAATTTGTAAAAGCTCGCGATCGCTTCCACATTTGTTCACAGCCAGCAACGGCTGCCATCCGCTGCTATTATCGCTTTAAACTAATTACGCCAAGTGAACAAAAAAAAAACAAAACGCAGAGAGTACTTACTAGTTTTCATTTGGAATTCCGAATCATCAGTGTCGGTAAAAAACCATGTCTGAAACAAGCAAACAAACAAATAAACTCATTTATTCTCTATGCGCGCATTTCAATTAAAATTTGTTCGCCAATGTTTTGTCATTGAAATTAATTGCCTCTAAAATAGCATTTCCGTCATTTCAATTAAAATATACGAAAAAAAAATAATCGACGCGATCTAGGCGAAAGATGTGCATCATCATAATATCGCTTCATGTGTGTTAATTGATTGTAAAGGGAAAATGGAACAACAAGCGCGCACGTTGACTTTCGGCAAGAGAAAAAACAGCTCTTCTGGAATATCAATTGGGTGGCGTGTAATGTAAACACAACAATACACACACAAACATGGGAAGAAAGCCGCCCGGAGGACATGCGTTCTCTTTCATTAGCACTTGACAAAGCGCTTTTTGTTTCGCTAATGCGCCACCAACCACACACACACACACACACACATCAACCAACAACCCTTAGTGTTACTTAATTTTTATTCACTGCACCGTTGTCGTTGTGTGACTGTAGTAAAATATGTGTCTTATAATGCAGCCGAGTGGTTTTTTTCGGTGTTTTTTTCTCCTTCGTACCCACATGGAATACAAATGTTTTTCTTTACATTACGTACTATTGTTTTTTTGTTGTACTTCGAATTTATTTTAAAGCAACTGATCACAGGCAGTTGAAGAATGCTGCATCAATGCTGAATTTAGACGCGGAGCGCTGAAAAAATAATAATAATTTCATATTCTGCCGCGCGCGTCAAATTTCCCTCATTCCCGTCTTCGAATTAGGGAAATGTAAATTACGCTTTCATTTTCATTAATGAACACGGTTCACACAGTTGGAGAGAACGCTTAACCCCCAATTTCCTAATTGCAGCAGCATCACGCGTTTTTTGCACACAGCTGGCGAGGCCAAACACGGCGCATCGAATTTATATTTATTTATCATCGATTTGTCAACAGACACAATTCTTAAAGAAAGCAGCGCTCTATCAGCACGCGTGTTTGTATTGGTATTGTCTGATAACGTAAGTATATACGCAAAACGTGGGAACCGAATTTTCGATTCTTGTTCATCGCAATGCGCTTAGCTTAATATAAAGCGGGCGCGCTACCGACGACATACATACATATATAGGGCGTCGCGCGCTCATGTCGCATGTCGTACACGTGTCCGATTATTTCGTCGGGCCGCGTGGGAACGGCGTACCCCTCGAGTACCCGCAATTACCCACCCCGGTAAATACAGCCCTTATTAGTGATCAAGCACCATGAACGAGTGCCATCCAACCGGTATGAGAATGGGCAAACAATACGCGATAAACACGAAACCGAATTAAAAACATATATTGATGAATGATGTTACACGTCAGTGGCGTAACTAACTTCTCTAACAATTCCGAATAATAACCCATATCATTGTTCACTTTTTTAGTTGAATGTTTGTAAGCAATTCCGACGTCGATTTTTAGGCAAAGCGCTTCTATTATTTCACGTGTAATTCAATTGCCCATTTGAGTTTTTGTTTATCGAAAAAAAAACCTTTGGGAAAAAAGAAAAACACTGCAACAAATCTACTAGTCAGCTTAAATAGAAATTCAGTGATTCCCAAACTTTTTGATATCAATCCTAAATTCAGAATGTTAATAATTTAGACATAAAAATTGAAGTCTATAATTTCTGCATGTCTGGTCTAAATTTATTAGTTTTGGAATTGTATTAGCAACCCATTAATATTATATTTGCAAGACTTGTTACCATACCACATTAGAGAGACGAATGAATTATTAAAATTACTGTCTATTGAATATTTCTCAGTGTTCCACTGCTTTATTTCAGCCACATCGATAGTTACTAAACCTTATTGTACCAAAATGCCCTTTTTTAAATGAAATTTTTATCCGGAACCCGTTCTTAGGTAGTACAACATAACATTTATAGAATTTGCGTGTTTTGCTTCGCTTTATACTAAATCAGTGTCTAATTAAATTTGGGAATCTCTGGTCTGAATATTCTATTAAATTGGAACGAGCATTTTTGTTCAATGTATAAATCTATTAGAAATAGGGTTTTAGTAGGTAAATGCATAATTAATTAAGAACCAACCAAATATTTAATACTTTCAATTTGACGATTTGGGAATCACTGATGAACAAGTATAAATAGTCTATATCAGTAGTTCATGTCCTGGTGCTCTATCGGGACTACAATTTTCACATGGCGATCAACACCAAATAAATAAATATATATAAATAAAATAAGTAAACCATAAACATTTATAGATTTTACGCCTTTTGTCTTCGTTATTATTCAATTGGACTAAATTTTTTAATCTTGGAGTTTACCAAACCGCAATTTAGACCAAATTAGAACTCTGTAGTATCTCCACCACATAGTTCTAATATTGCATAGCAAAATGTTGAGAAACACTGCGTTAGAATCTAATTAATGACAAACATGATATTGTTGTACTTGTACACACTTTGGGAATCGCTGGCTTGAATATTCAGTATTAAATTCAGACGATGTGAATTTTTGTCTTCAATGGAAAAATCTATTAGAAGTAGCAATTTACGGATTTTTTTATTAAAGTAGAATGACATTCTTGTTGCTGCTGAGTAAGTTCATGCCGGCATAAATTGCAACCTTATTGCCTTTAACAATAAATACAACAGCGAAAAGTCCAAGCAATTACAATTAAATTCCGACGTGCATTATTTAAACAAAGCGCTTCCATTTTCCAGATGCTTTTGTTCGGGTTGAAGAAATCTCTTACGATTATGATTATTCGCGTTATTTTGAAAGAAACACAGTGAGTAGTACGTATTTTTAAGCATGGTGACACATTCATATTATCAAAAAGTTCACCTCGAAATAAAACATGAAAATTTTGCTCATAATACAAATACAATGCATAATAGCGTGTTTTGATCTTTATGTTGATTTAAATTAATTTCGTGATTCTTAATTTAAATGAACCAATTGACAAAAGTGAGCATTTTGAACACCTTATTCTTTTCAAGACGCTAAAGCTATACCGTCGAAGCTATTTCGTTTAATACTGATATAAATAAAATTGAATATATTGAATGGTTGGAAGAATTCTTGATGTCAAAACTCCAACTTCGATTTCTACCACCAAAGCATTGTGAACTTTGTTGAGCATTTGATAAAAGTTATACATCTCCACTGGGGGTTTATTATTGATTAATTTATAGTATCTTGATTTCTGGAAATAAATCTGCAATATTTAAATGTATTCTATTTCGCAAAAGTTACTGTGTGAGATTAATGTTTTGTTTGGTAGTTTAATTATACTCTTTCCAAAGTAGACCAGGGGTAGCCAAACTTTTACTGCCCAGCGCCCACTTATGTCTAACTTAGCTAAAATATTTTCCTATAAATGTAAAATGATAATCATGAGGATTAATTTTTACCGATTTTATAAGATAAAATTTGAACCTATGTAAAGACTATAATTAATCCGTTTGTAAACCTTCTGCCACCCAGCATAAAAGCCCTATAAGGATTAGGTTGACTACCACTATGATAGACTATCCCAATTTTGAACTCTATGATTCATCTTCGATGTCAATGATTTGTATAATTCGCTTATATTGCTTCTCTTTGTATCTGTGCACTTTTATCGTTTAAAATATTATCTTAAATATAATTAAACTACCAAACAGGTGAACTATTAAAATAATAAAAAACAGCGGTAATTTATTAACCAATCCAATATTATTATAAACAACTCAATTATCTATTAACGTTTTTATTCACTTCATAAAAAAATCTTTTACCTACGAATGTAATAGCACATTTTTTTAAACAAAATGATTTTTCTTGCTGCTAGAGAGAGTTATACGTTCATGCTAGCTTAAAAGCAGAAATTGTTGCTGTTGCTTCAGCAACAACAAATACTCTATGACAAAAATAAAATATACTTTATGTGAGTGTAAGGAATTACAATTAAATTACGGCGTGCATTTTTCTGTGCAGAAGGCGTGTTTCGATTATCGCAGGTAATTCAGTTGCTCAATCATGTTTTGTTATTTTTTTTTCATTGAAAAAATCTATTACGAGTCGTTTATAGAAAAAAAAATTGTTGCGAAAATTATTTCTGTCATTAGATCGGTTTGCGACAGATGAAAAAAGCTATGATTAAATTCGTTCCATTATTACTACGTATTAATTTTTTAATGAAAAAAATGTAATGCGCTAGGCTAGCTAGTTCATGACTGCACACAACGTGATAATGTTCAAGAATAAATATACCTACGACAAAAAAAAAACAATTATCTGTCATGAAGGAAACAAATTTAACATTAATTAAGCTGCCATGATTATTTTATAAACAGCAAATTACAATTTCAACAAATTACATTAAATATTCATTGCATTGCAAGATGTACTTGTATAGTAAATTATTTAATATTATAAATCTATTGTTATGATTAAATAGGAACGTTTGTGATGCAATTTTACACAAACAAATAAGGAAGTACATTGATATTTAGTAAAGCATATCACTAAATAATTTTCAAATTAAATTTCCTAACATTTTTTATGGTGTTCTGTAGTTTCCGTATAAAAAAGTATAGACACTTTTATGAATTTGTTCATTTATACATTTTCAATATATACAATTTAAATATTTACTAGTCTATGCTGTAATACATTTTTGATTAATCTTACGCATATTAAACAACCTTCTTCTTATTTGCTAGTTGAAACACGTCCTATACCAGGTTTGCAAGTTTTTGGAAGTGCATTGTTTAACATCAATATACCGAATTAGTTTAAAAATTGGAATTGTGAACGTGAACGGTGTAGTGTAGGTGGCGCAAATAGATATACGTGAGATAATTTAATAGTTTACAATTTGTATAAATAAGTTGTATGTAGTGTACAGGGTGTTGAAAGACGAGTATAAATGATACCTAATTTCGTACTACGTGCCAGGAGTCGGAACGAATATTCACGACAATAATACCACAAACACGAATAAATATTAAAGTACAATGATGCCTCGAATAACAAAGTGCTGGCGAAGTTTTCGATTAAAAAAGTTTTTTGGCATATTTTTTTCTTTCAACTTTTTTTAAGTTTTTATACTGTTTAAAGCATATCTTTTGAATATCTACAGTTACAATACCATTTGTTTATGATTTTTACAATATTTTCTTTACTTTGAAAGATTTTTTTTTCGTTTATAGGTACATTTCGATTAGTGAATGATAATTTAGAACGAATTAAATTCGCTAACAAAGCAAATGCATCTCCTAGATATGAAATATGCAATATATTATGGAATATATTTAATATTTGTTAACTTGTGTAGTGTTTTTTTTTTGGTTATGGTCTGAAATTTCTAGCTGAAAAATAATTTAATTCCTAACGTCGATTATTCTTAAACACCAGCTACTTATACCAATGGGATAAAATAAAATATTTATTTATTAAGCCATATGTATCTTTACTTAATTGTTTGTGCATTCTTTAAAGACGCCATAATAAAAAATAACCATTCGTGCAAATGCATCGTTAAAAATGTTAATTTTACTTACACAAATTTGTGTCATAAAATGAGTAATAGTTTATTAATCTGATTACATGAAACACATTTTCTTCGAAGTAACGCCATTAAAATATCAATTATTATCATAAAAAATAAGCTAAAAACGTTTTAAATACAGTACATACTTATATAGGTAATTCGATTCATGAAAAGCAGTTTACAATTACAGATTTTTTATCAAACTTATCTAATGTAATATTTAATTTCTGCGGTTTGATTATTATATAAATAATTACATCCACTATTAAGGAATTTAACGCTATAGGATATCAATTATTATCATAAAAAATAAACTAAAAACGTTTTAAATATAGTACTTATATAGGTAATTCGATTATTCATGAAAAGCTGTTTACAATTACAGTTTTTTTAACAAACTAATCTAATGTAATATTTAATTTTTGCGGTTTGATTATTATATAAATATTTACATCCACTGGCAGATAGAATACAGTATTACACATAAAAGTGGTTATTATTAAACAATATTGAATATACAATAGGATTACATAAATAAACAAGTCCAAGTGAATTATATTTCATAAAGAGATTATAATTAGTCTCACATTATTTTTTTAATCAACAAATTGACTGTTCGAATCTATGTAACATTGGACTTTTAACAAAAAAAAAAATATATCCATACAAACAGTTGTCGACAAATAAACATATTTTTTTATGAAAAGCGACAAGTTTGAACTTGAATCGACTTGTATATTTATCTAACAAAATAAATAAATGGCCGGAGTTTTTGTTCAGTTTTGGTCTGCAGTATATTTGATATACAGTATATGTGAATTGTGTCTAATAACGTCGGCTTTCACTATCCCTACATACGATGAAGCGTCGATCGTTATTATTACATTTTTCTCGTTTGATGCATAATTATACTTATTTGTTGCACCGGGAAAACTGTATTAATACGAAATAATGTAAGCGCGCAAGTAGCAATCTCCACAGTTTAATAATAGACATAAAATCAGATCAGAAATAGTGGAATGTGTGAAACGATTTCGAGTCGAGAGGAGAGGAAGAAGAAAAAAATATTATGTTGTGGAGTAATAACAGTTTATTGTCTTAACATTTCCTTGTAGTATGTAGATCAATATTAATTTCGTTATTTACATAACCAGAAAATTTACATTTCAATGGAATTTTTCTACCAGAAATCTGATATTATAACATTTATTAAGCATCGTGAGGCGAACGTGTATTGAGATTATCTACGAATATTTGCCTGCCATTAAAGTGGATGCTTGTGACAAAATATATTTTATAGGCCTTGGGCTGGATTTCCTTCGCATTTTATAGTGTTTCAAACACGCTTTCTTACTATAAAAACCTATCTTATCTCACACACACGATGTTATAAAACTGTTAAATCATTTAATATTTTTACTGTAGTAATAACACTGGTAGCGCATTAAATAGTTTGAATTTTTTTTTATTCATAAATTTACATTTTTAACGCGCGCTATTAACAATATTTCACTCGAAATTAATGTGCAAGATCAAGCAAGATTGCTGTGTGAGTTAATTTATCTTCGACGCGATGGTAGATAGATACACTACTCTACCTAAACCACCATCCCGGCAAACAACAAAACGTAAATGTCGCAATTTGCAATACTAAACAAATAAATAAAACAATTACCCTACCTTGCATTAATTGAGATTGAACAAATATTGTGATTGTAAAACGCGCGCGCGCATTATTTCGAATGGGATCTTTTGCGCGCTGCAAATTTGCATAAATCAAGTGTGCAAATTCATAAACACACACACGCACACACATTTTATTAGCTAATGAAATTAATTTTATTGAAACTATAAACCGAATGAATGTCACATTGATGGCAAATAATAATTAAAACTTTATTTTGTAAATCAACAAACAATAAAATAAACATTATCTGCAACGATTAATCGACGGCTATTTAGCAATAATTTTGCTATGCATATTTAAATTATTTGAAGGGTTGACGATCAAACGATGGGAGCAATTTATGACAAGATAGTTATTAATCTTCGTTAGACGATAAAGTACAGGTAGTTCTCAGTTACGACCGTGTTACATCCGGCGATTGGGTCGCTAAGCGAGATTTAATTGACACAATGTATTGATCACGGCTATTTAGTAATAATTTTGTTATACATATTTAAATTATTTAAAGGATTGGAAGCAAAATGGAGGGAGCGGCTTATCTTTGCAATTTGTGACAAGATGGTTATTAATCTTCAGGTAGTCCTCAGTTACGACCGTGTTACATTCCGGCGATTTTTAATTTATAAATGTATTTATCATTTTTATTTTTCATGGCACCAAATAAGGGAGATATTACAGTTTCAAAGTGATTTACTTTACTGCATATACAATACTTTTTTATTAATGGAGTCATTATGGGACTGACTGAAAAAATACACAACTTGCACGTTAAATGCAGGTTGGGGCAAGAAAAATGGCCATGTTGATTGAGTAGACTATATGAAAAAATAACTTTTATGCAGTCCCTGCATATATACACATACTATTTGTTATAACGATTTATTTTTCTGAAAGATGCAAGATACGAGTACATTTTATGACATGAGAGAAATAGCTGCTAGATTCATACTTGAGCTATGTCATCCTGAAGATATATTTTTGGGATAAATAATATAAGAATAATCAAAAAACAACATCTTAAACGTTTTTAGGTTTAACAAACACAACAAAACTTTTTGTTTCTAACGATTCTCAACTCTTATTTAGATTTTTTTCGCTATTTCAAGAAGAAATAAATTTTGTATGCACTTTATAAATTTACCAAAAAGTAACCAAATTACAAATTCGAGTAAGTCTAAATCTAAACCGGATGAAAGTTTTCCGAGGGCCGTAAAGAACCGTGCACTAATAATACATATAATTAAAATGCAATATGTAATTATGTAGTTCTTATTAGACATGCAAGACTCCAACTACTAAATTAAATTAACTTTGTCGCATATCGAATTGGAAGCAGATCAAATCCTCTACATTTTTTACTTATCGGTAGAACTATTTGTTCATATAATTGAATCGTACATCGAATTAAAGGCGTACATCGGATAAATTTTTCTTATTAAAACAGATCGCTAATTGAATTGGACGTATATCGAGGTTCCACTGTACAGGCCTCTTTAAAAACCTTTTTTTAAATCAATGTTTAATTAATATAATGCTGATAGAGCTCTCGATTTAAGGGTGCTGTGTCAATAGATCTCTGTTTTCCTAGAGCAAATTTATAAACTTTAATATGAAATTGATTTTTGGGTCATTGGTTGATGTATGCTGCGCACCATTCATATTTTGTTTACCGAAATATTGAAATTTACCGAATACGAATATTGTTGTTTGTAATTTTTCAGCCATTTGTGCTAGGCTAATTGCCGACGACAAATTATTTATGATGGCAATTAATCAACATTTATTCTAAATGGGCCACGCCCGATTTGGCGACGCCGGTTTGGCGACGGACGGTTTGGCGACGCCGGTTTGGCGATAGCCGGTTTGGCGACGGACGGTTTGGCGACGGACGGTTTGGCGACGGGCGA
>JARJDW010006169.1:0-44334 GCA_030264715.1 Adinopsis sp. GC000173 | reverse complement strand
AAACCGGAAATACATTTTGACTTAATTACGTGCAGGCACTTTGATAACCTACAATTATAGTGAAATTTTCCTCCTCGTTTTTTTTTCTTTCTTTCTATTTTAACCAGTTTTCTTTGCCCTGGCGAGTAATTATACCTACCTAAAAAAATGCTATTCTCACATTAGATCCATCGATTTCTTTTACCAGCCTAATGATAATTAAAACACGCTTAACACTTTTAATTACATGCTATAAAAATTATTTCATTATATTTCAGAAAAAAACAAATTATTTTCTTCTTATACGTTTAACAGGAAATACTAAGTGAATTTTACTTTAAAATATAACAGAAAATCACAGGTAAACATATTTTTTTAAAGTAATAAAATGAGGTAAGGTTATAAAACAATATAGCTTGTTTTTTGCTTAAAAATTATTAAACAAAACTGAAAAATTTAGGAAAATAAAACAGAAAATTTAATTAAAAATTGCAATTTTAGTAATTGTTCTTTAAATATCAAAGCAAAATCAAAAATACATAATTTTGAACATAACTTTTCCACTTGCAATTGTAAAAATATTAAATTAAAATAGTTTTTAGTAGAAACAAGTTTTATTTCCGATAAATACGCACAACATTAAAGCGTGTTGTTTTTGTTTGATGGAAATGTTTGATTTTCCGCGAATTATTTTTGTTTCGGCGAAATAAAAATCATTCCGCATCGCTTAGAGAAAAAAAATATGGTTAATTAATGTTGCAGCAATACGAAATTTACATCTTTAATTGAATTTGTGTGTGTGTAATCACAACATCGTTATAAAAATAGTTCAAGGGGTTTGCGAAATGATTTCATGTTCCGTGTGTATATAAATAAATATAGATACACGGTAAGCAAATCAGCTTTGAGTGGCGAGAAAGAGAAAAAATGATGACTTAAAAACTTTGTCGTCCTCAAAGCGCGCGCGATTGCCGCCTAATACCTACCAAAAAAAATGTTTCAAAAAAAATATGCGCTTACAGTTATGATGAATGTTTATTCATATTAATAAACATTGCAGCAAAACATTTCCCGTTCCTGCTTTTTTTTGTAAATTAATTATTATTGCGCAATTTTGCATGCGTATTGGAATCTTCATTGCATAATATCTATGCACATACACATACACACACGAACTCAAAGCTTTGGCGTAGAAATATTTAGGACCTGGAGGACACTTTCACATAATTTAATTGCAATTAATGCGGAATTGAATATACATATATATCGGTAACGCCAATCAACGATAACGAAATGATCGTTCATTCCAATTACTCGTACCGCATCTTGCGAAACACGTTGAGTGTTGTTTTTGTGCGCGCACGGAAAATGCATTTTCACCGCCGCCACCGCCGCCGAAACGCTTAGTGGATGTTAAAAGTTGAAAATTAACGAACGTATCTCACAAATTGTAAGAGAGCAGCATTAATAAAATGCACGTTTTGAACGCTGCAACAAAAAAAAAAAAACTATGTATAGATACTATATTCAAAGCGAGTGTGCGGGGTTAAGTTTTTCTCGCCCCGAAAATCTCTTATGTGCTTCCTCCCTTAGATAAACGTGTGTTGTTATTAAGCGTTTTTTATTGCGCGCAAATGCCTTCCGTTCCCCGGCTTGTGTTTTTTCCTCGCTTGCTGCGGCAAAATTACAACCACAACCTCCCAACCGCATTAGATTATTGAATGATGTTATTAATGAACATCATTTTTATAATATTAAAAGCGCATCCAATTCGTTCCCATTATGAATTATTCATTTTTTATTATTCTCCTTCTTCGTTCCGTCTTTCATTCGCCACAAAAAAACGTAATTATAATGACGTCGAAAAAACGGGCTCGCATTTTAATAATAGAACAAATAATTATACAATCTTTGAATTCAATTCCATTAATTTTTTCCTTTCTTTTCTCTCAAACAACACATACAATACGCCTTTTTAAAGTGTATCGAACATGCACAACAATAAGGCCGAGCATAAATTATTCAAAAAACAACAAAATCATCAATTTTATGAAAATTTTAATAATGCGCAATAAAATTTCTATTTTTCTGCAATCGTTTTACGAGAAGTAGAATGTTTTATTAATACTTTTTATCGTATACGAAAAATATTTCAAATATTTTATTTAACATATGTGTAGGCATGTGTGCGCGCATAAATTTTATGTATTTTTAATACATATTTTATAAAATGAGGAAAACATTGTGCAGAGCAATTAAAATCTAGTTAAAAATAAAAGATAAATTTTCAGCATGTGTTATATTTGTAACAAATAATAACGTAATGTATGGTTCAATTAAGCGCGCGTTGGTAATTAAGTAGAATACGACTAATTTCATATATAATTCACCTTAAAACGTTTCTGAACGAAGCTCATCAAGCGTTGAATGCACCGGCTGCTGGATACTCCACACACAGCACACAGCAAAGGGCTGCATATTTATTAATGAAGCGAAGTGGGTGAGAGCGAGCGCGTGGCAAGGCAAGTTTGGGGGAGGTGGGGTTGTATTGAACCCTTTTATTCATGGAACCTACTTGAGTTAATCTTAATGGTGGTGGAGCAGGCGAAGAATTAACATGATTGCGCGTGCCAAACTACCCCAACAGCTGTCACTGAAGTGGAGCGCACACCAAGCGAGCGCGCTGCAGCACGCTTTTGACTAACGACCCCCAATTTGTTATATCGTGAAAAGTTGCTCACTCTCTCAATTTCCAAACATTTACAACAAACGAAACGATGGTAGTAGTTGAGAGAGCGGGGCAAATAACTATTGCGTGTGTTTTTAAAAACCAATTACGCTAACAACGCCTTTTTTCCCGGGCGCCGCTCTCTTACCATTTTTCCCAAAAAAAGAAAAAACAAACAATTAGTTTTTTTATTCGCACTATACCATATACTGTACTTTCAGCAACAAAATTAATTTCACTCTTTGAAATACAATGAGTAAAAGTCGAGAGTCAGCACATAATATTATTCTTCCATTTAAATTCATAGCCAGATATTAATTACAATAATATTATATATGAAAAGTGTAGCGACGCGCATAAAATGTGCTAATCGAAATTTATGCATTCTTAACAAAAAAATGCGATTACTAAGTAAACCTAATCATTTTAAAGCAGAAGCAATCGGTGTATGTGTGCAATAAAACCTTCACCCGACGACGACAACAACAAGAGCATAAATAGTAATTGTTTGTTGTATAATTTCAACATGAAATGATAAGCAGAAATAAATTCAACATATGCATTGTGATGAATGGAAAGTTAAACTGTGCCGTGAGTGTGTCGGTGTGTGTTAAATAATTTATTTAGGCCTTGCACAATGCGATTCGCGTGTGATGCATTAATATGAAATGGATTACAGCAAAGAATAAAAAATGAAAACGAAACAGCAAGCAACAACGACTCAATTTATGTAATTAACACACATATAACATAGTGCGCTTCACTCTTTCCCATCGCATTGTTAAAATCGTAATTGATTATGTAAGGTTGCTTTATTTGTATTATGCGCAAACTACCAAATTGTAGGTAGGTATATTCAAATCGGCACTCAGCGTCGTCAAGTTAAGCAATCACGTATGGTTGGTTAGTAACTTGGTTACTTACTTCAAAGACGTCCCCATCTCGTTATACACGGCTTAATCTCTCCTAATTACACTCCACAGATTATATACGCCCTCACATACAACTCGGGGATTGCTCGTCGAATTTAATTTCGCCGATTTTCGGCGTATGGATCATGATGGACAATAATTGCATCAAGTGCAAACATTTATTTCAAACTAAAGATGTAGCTCCATGTATTTTTTCATCATCGTCGAAATTTAACCAGCAGCTTTTGGGTTATTGTTGGACGGTGGCAGGGTGTGTAAATTATATGCTTTATGCGGAAAGTATATACTTTGTGCTAATTATATGCTTATAGTCAGCCAGATGGTTTCCTAATCAAATTAATTTCAGTTCATTATACATGTTTTATGTCTATTTTAGATAGCAGAACCGCCCTATAAACTGCTAATAAAAATATATCATAGCGTAATATATTTTTTAAACGTCCAGGCGTATAGGGTAATTTAATATTTATTAGAGATCGCTTTACTCGACGGAGAAGAAAATGTTATATGAAATTGAAATTAGTCATTTTTCACTTATTTAATTCAAATAGAAAGATCGCGCAATATACCTACCTACCTAATGTAAAATATTATGTTTTGCATGCAACTTCTTTGAAACTTCTTATCTCTTTGACATGAAATAGAAAGCGCACAACTAAAAATGCAATTTTACGTTTTTGTTCGTGTGTGTGGATCTACCGTATCATTTTTCATGCTTATATAATCATCAATAAGGCAAGCAAAAGTGCGTATACGTGTAGCAAAATGACAAAATGACAAAGTTCACCTTTTTTCTTCTTCTTCTACTTCGTGTGTTTTTTTTTCTCTCGATGTGTGTGTGTGTGTGTTTGCAAAACCTTATGCGGTAATAGATGAGAATATAAATGTAAATCAATAATCATCAATATCCATTTTATCAATCAGTCTGAGGTTGAACGTTGAGGTTTCCTGCATTTACATGAATATATTTTGCCGCTGGGCAACATTTTATGCAAATGGCCCTTTAATTAATGATGCATTTTATAACAAAAACACAAATACTGCACAAGCGCGCGCGCACTGCATTAATTATAAAAGAATCAAAATGCTTTTCATCATTTTTGCGCCCGCTATGTTGGTCGGTTGGTTTGTGTCTGTGTGTGCTCGCACATAATGGATAATTTTATAAACGAGCAGAAAAATGTTTTAATTAAGAGCTTTAGATATTTATTTATCAGATAGATAAAACCACATTAATTAAAATTGGAATGAATAGAGAGAACATTGAGCAAAAATATAATCAAGCAGCAAATGCATTTATTTCATTTTTTTTTCTCTACCATTTCATCAAATAAAAAAAAATATGCAGACATTATTGAGTTGAGAATATCATTAGAAATTAATAAGCGAAATGAAACTTTGTTGCTTTATATATATCAATATTTCATTTGACTTATTACAGTTTAAACTATGTACATCCAGAGCACTTAAAATAATTAAAATGGCTGTTTAAATAAATTTATAATTTAATTGAATATTTTATTCGGGATGGTGTTGATAAAAAAATAATTTGGTTTGTTTGAGCGGATGATGAGTGAACTGCAAATATATCTCTGCTTGCTCTCTTGTTGTTGTACAAAAACAAAATATTGAATTTTTTATGTTGTTGTTGTTGAATGGGAATTATGATGCGAAATGAATTGGAATAAACATGATTTGGTTTTATGAGCGAGATTGTTCGGGTACAATGATATGGAAATATGTAATATGAAAAGGATGTCTCATTAAAATACGTGCATGTATTTTCTATACGTATATATCTATATACATATACGAATATTACATACTCGACTCGTTACGTCAAATGCGGCGTTTTTTCTCTCCCCCATTACACGCTTTAATTATTAATGATGCGACGAATTGTGTTTATATTTCCACATGTTGACGCACAGGCACAATGAGGCCGCGTTAAGATTGCTTATTTAGCTTAATATTGCAATTCTCAATGGCTTGCAGTACAACTAAAATATTCAAAAACTTTTCCGGCTGCTCTACACGAAACGCAGCCTTTTTCTTAATATGTTGATTTGTTTGAACCAGAGTTTTATGAAAAGTTGCGCGCAACTGTCTTAAATCTCAAACTCTCTGATAAAAAGTATTAAAATAAAAGTTGAATGTTGCACTTGGGTGCAATTACAACTAACTAACTAACAAAAACATATTTATCAAAACACTGTTTTTTTTGCGCTTGTTGTTGCGTTTAAATGAATTATGTTGTTCGCAGGCATTTTTATATATATATTATACGACAGAGGCGGATAGAAACTTTTGATGTAAAAAACGATAAAAATTTTAACCTATTTTTAGTAATTTTTAGTGAGCAAGTTATTTTCTTCGTATTGAATTATATTGCCGTAAAAGAAATAAAGCTTACACCGTGGCATTAGCGCGAGATTAAAGAATTAAGATATAAGGGAGGTTTTAGTATAATTTATTCCGACAACAGGTTAATAAATTTTGATATTTGAGCGAATTTTTTAGCGCAAATTGATTGCGCGCAGCGAGTGCATTCGTTGCAGCGATGATGATGAATGCGCTTACGTGTATATTTACATAGTAATGATTTTTCTGCAGTTTTTACACTGCGCCTGACATATTGTCGGATTGCGCGCCTTATAGTATGCACATCGGACAATGTTTGCATGATAATGTACGTACGTATGTACGTTGCTATTATTAAGTAATGTATTTTTCTTTGCAAGGCCGTTACGTTTGAAAAACGAAAATCACTTATGTCGTTGACATTTTCGATTCAGCAATGCTGTTAGACGTAATTTGGTTCTTTCCAAACGAATGAATCGGTTCCTGATGTGATTATTCCGCTCTTATTTAGAGTGAAGAAGGGTGAGAGACAGAAAGCATGTATGTATGGTGAAAGCTACTCCCCAATACTCATTTTCTATAATGTAATAGACTAATCTAAATCAGAACCCATCATCAACTTTTCAAAGCTTTATCACTCGCACAGCGAAATTCGATTTTTCATCACCACCCGGTTTATATATATGTGTGTGTGCTTTATTCATCCTACGCCGTTTCGATGATCCAAATCACATGTCAAACAATCAACGAATGCGTCATTATTGAAATTATTTCCACTATGGAGCAAAAAAAATATATCGAATCAGTCAAATTCAATCAAAACAGGCGTTCAAAAAATCATTCAATTATACAAATAGAAAAGAATTATGTATATGGATATTTCCCCGTCTTATTTATATTAACTTGCTCATGTTGCATCTAAATGTATTTAAATAGATTCTGATTTAAAATAGTTTTGTATTGCAAGAATAAATTAGATTGAACAAGGATATAAATAAAGTGGCTTTTATCCTCATGCAGGGAATATTGAATGAGAATGGCTTTGCATGACTGCACATTTTACTAACGAAAAAGCTAGAAAAAAAAACACACCACCACCAGACAACACAACGTTTTCTCCTCCTCGATATCGAGTCAAAAACAACAACGCCGGCACAATAAAATATTAATCGCTCATCAATAATTAATTGAATATGGTGCGGGCGTGATGTTGATATGTTAATCTTGCAGCATAGCAGCCGCCAAAACAATAGAAATTAAATCGTCCGACGGGTTTTTGATCGTTGTAGTAATAATTATATGACGTGGCGAAATTGATTATGGCGGTTTGGTGGATTTAGCGCGCGCACAACAACAATATTTTCTTATTAATGCTGTCATGTTACCGGCTATACTACCATATTCGGTGTACGTTACATTTTTTCTCTCGATCGAACAAGTTTCCCATCTTGTACTTAATTAAGATTGGCATAGATTAATTTACAGAGAGTATTAAGAAAAAAACGCGCCAACATTTATTAATATTCGCACGCAAAATTGCCAAATTGCTTGTATAGGAAATCGACAAAAAATATATATATTTTATTTGTTGTTTTAGCAGATTGAATGTAAACAATGAAAAAATTTATGTAATATTATTAAAATTAATGGAGCAAATAATAAATCTCATTTCCCTCGAAAGCAATAAATCGTAACATGCCAATGTACAGCAATTTTCTATTTTGCTAACACATAGGAAAAACCTGCGCAAAAAACAACATTTTTTTCAAAATTTATTTCATTTCGTATGTATGTATGAGTGTGTGTCATGTTTTGTGCACCATTGTTGCTTTTTTTATTTAAATGCTCGATTTAATTCATGTACATTTAATTGAAATATCTATGTTTTGATGGCGATCGACGAAAAAATAATACACAAAAAACAGGAATGAACAAAATCAATGGCTGATAATGTTTGAGTTTTTGTGCCGTTCCCGGTTCCACTATGATTGAAACAGTAGGATGATAATAATAATAATAATAATAAAGTAAAAACAGAGCGGAGAAACATTTGTTGCGTTTGTTTTTTATGTGGCTGTATTGTTTAATTAAATGCGCGCTGCTTCAATTTGATGTCAATCTTAATAACATATCCGCTGATAAGGAATGTTGCTGCTGTACAAACGAAATGGTGCTTGAAAGGGGACGTAATAAGTTGGTTAATAGCTATTGAAGTAGCTTTCGATACCATTCCGATAGGTATATATATATAGAGTACTAAGTCCATTAGCACATATAAAGCAGTCCGTTGTTTCTGAAGGAGATGTCGTCTCGAGTAGAGGCGGCTGCATCGGAAAGACACGTATTTGGAAATGCTTTGAAAAGCTTCTTGATACAGTAATTTAATGCTTTTTCTGTCTAATCTCCTTACGTTGGATTAAATTTATGACAATCTAGGATTACGCTTTTTTTTAGTTTGTTCATTTTTACGTTGCACGATGATGATGCTTTTCCATCCAACTACCTTTTCATCGTCGTCTTCCATCCATCCATCCATCCATTTGGCCCTTATGTATGTGCTCTATATTATTGATAACATTTTCGAGAAACACACATACGCAAATTTAATTACTAGCTAAGCTGCTTTATAAAGTAATTACTAATTTATAATAATCATCCATTAATCTACTATTAATAATATTAATCTCTGATTAAATTATAATATTAGGTAGTTCTTAGTCTAATAGAGTTTGGATGCACTCCTCTGGTACAATTAAAGCGATTATTTTGGATGCGATTAAGTTTATTGTAAAGCAATTTGCCATATTTGACTTGAATTTTCCAATGACAAGGATAATAACGTAAAATCGAACAACCTTTGCGGCAATCTAATAAATTGACAGCATGAATGGTATTTGCCATTACTAAAATTTTCTATAATATTGTATTCTATAATATATAAAAATTCCCATTTATGGATTGATTTAGCTAGCATTTAATAATAAATTTATTTCTATATAATAACGCAATTTTCCAATTATCTTATCGTACGATATGGTATGGTATGCATGTATACGGTCTGCGTATTATATTAACCTTCACCAAATGTGTAAAGTTTATTTTACAAGGCGCCTTAAAGTTGTAACATAGGTAATTGGGTATTAAATTTACTTATTGTCTTATAAATGTAAATACGTACTTGTATGATGAAAGTTTTTCTATTATTTTTTTTTGCTTTCGTATACCTAATATAATATTATGCATTAACATATACAACACACATACATCTCTCGAGAGATTATTTTAATGATTTATGTGCGGAACCGTTTGCTTCCAAAATTAAGCAACAAGCCCTAAAACTTACTTGACAAAGTCTCTAATGTTAGTAATCGTATGAATTCTTTACCAACGCACAATAAAAAGAAAGATATTACACGATATGCAAGATTCAGAGAATTAACCATTTTTGGTAGCGAATTTAATGTCATAATGTCGCATGATGATGCAGTAAATAATTCAGTTATGTTTACGTGGAAATTTACATAAAATAGGAGAAATTTACAACATAAACATGTCAATGTAGGTATTAATCTTCACTTACGACAGCAACAGCGCGCGTTTTGTCTTCGCTGAGAAAGTTTGCGTTGTATTTGTGTGTAAATTGCTACATACATCACTAATCTAAATTCATAAACATGTACTACTACGTATATGTATGTATGTATGAGATGTTGCATTTATAGTATTGCGTCTGTATCTTAACGATAACTACATTTATAATCGCAAATTGAAATTTATATTTGTTTATACATATTTAGATCGTAATTCACTACTACAATATACATATTGTTTGCTCTAACAACCTTTTAGCGTATTATTACCAACATTGATTGTGCTGTGAGTTGTTGTTGGTTTTTTTTTCGTTTCTTTTCCCATCTAGTTGTGTTTATATTGTCAAGTGCTACAATAAAATGATATCGATAATCACGCGTATTTATCTAGATGGAGGAAATGAAAATAATCCTCGTAAGCGCGCTCGTAATGAACAAAAACTAAAATCAACAAAAGTTATTATTTACCAAAATTGTATATGTTTGAATTGTGATACAAAATGATTGTTTGTTTTGATTATTCGCTCGCTACTACTAGAACAATGTTATTATTATTTTCAGGTAAAGTTTAAGGCTTTACACGAAAATCTAGTATTATGAAATAAGACTTTGTTTAACACATTAGCTTATTATAAATTTACAACTCTTGCCAACAACAACAACAACAACATGCTCAAAATAGAGTGATTATTACGTTTTTTTATTATTATCGCTCTTTAATTAATTGCTAGAAAATTTCACACAATGCGAATTGTTTGTTTTCTCTAAACTAGATGATGAAAAATTCTATTTGTGCATTAAAAATTTTTAATTTCTTACTTTCTGATAGAAAAACATTAATTTAAAAAAAATTTATTGGAATTTATTGAATTATCTTACAGCATTTTTTGTAGAGTAACTTTTAATAAATAACATTTTCGCTTTTTTTATAAACTTGGTGAATAAAACACGAAAACTTTTCGTTATTGCTACAGAAAAAGTAAATGATTGATTATTTGTGTTATTTGCTTTGTAGGAAAACTTACTTTATCCCATTATTGCTTCACATTGACGAAATGTTTGAAGTCAATTCATTTAAAATACATATGTACACATAGATAGATATTCGCATTTATTGCGCGACCTGTTATTATCTTAATGACAATTTAAACCAACAATAACGAGTAGCAAAGTTAGATAATTGTCAATTTGGTTGGCTTTTGGTTCTCTTCCTCCGTCGTCAAGTTAATTAATTCCTGAATGGAAATCATTTCGAATTGTGCAACTTGCTTCATTTTGACGCAATTATATTAGGGATTTGCGCGCAAAAACAATCATCAATTGGATTATATCTATATGAAATTGATCTGGGCGCCCCTGTAAAGTTTGAAAACTCACTTAAATATTTGACTGCCGTCATTTGAAACTCGATTAAAAACCATTCACGTAGCAATTGCAGGAGCGAAGAAGAAAAAAAACGACCATCGAACGCGTTTTCGTTTGTTGTAATTGAATCAAATTCCATTTACGGTAAGAGGTCAAAAGTTCCTGCTCAGATGACTGTTGTTTATTTGTTATTGTGTATGATTTTCTTTTTTGTTGTTACAAAAATTCCACTTAGAGTATGTCATTACTGATATTTCCTCCAATTCTTTTCGTGCTCATCCGTCAGGATAAAACTTCCATGATTAATAATAGAAGTTTGCTGAAGACTATAAGAGGATGAAATTTGCTCGTGTTATCATAGAATATAAGAGCAATCGTTTTCTCCTCTCTTTTTTCCTTCATCGTGCGCGATGTGTAAACGTGAGCCTATCATCTGATAGCGCAGCCCAGGATTTGTGGTTGTTTGTTTGAACGTCCAACAACAACGCAGTCGACGCAGAAAAAAGCAGCAACAATACATTTTCATCAATCTATCGTTGCCGGTGCGAATTTTAAACAACGCATATTTATTAAAATAAGCTTAAACACTTACCCGAACATTAATGTAATAAAAGTGCGCGCGGGCGCGACATAAATATTTTTTCACGGGAAGAGAGACGCAATTAAGAAAATAATTACAAAACTTATAATGACAAAGGCAGACACAGTATTATAATTTTCCATAATTCATGTTGAAATTAATGTCAAGTATAAATATATGGAAGTAGGTATATAAAAATGAAAATAAAACACAAGACAGACCGAGTGGTGTTGTGTTGTGTTTTGTTGTGCGCACACGGAAAATATTCAGTGTTTTCTAGGTCTCTGCCACCGCAATTATAAACAAATTAATTATCTTTTACTTAAATCGCGCTGCGCTAAGGCACTTTCGCATTTCGCAGAAAATAATGCGTTTTTGTTCGATGACGCTTTTGTGTGTGTTGCTTTATTAAAATTTCATTTCAGAAATTAAATTGCAAACTTTTATTAAGCAGCAGCACCAAAAAAAGTTGGCATTTTTTTTGCTTGTTGTTTATATCGTAAAACCACAATCAAATCTCCCAGCTAAGTAAATTTAATGCATTTTAATTGTTAAATTAAGTAACTGGTAAAACTTTTGCTTTTCAAACGAAATCCCATTTAGGATTTCTGTTAATTCAGCATCAATTCAATGCGCGCCGTGATTCGAAGACATTTCGGTATTGTGTTGCGTAATCTTTTAAGTTGCAGCGAAATTTAATTATATCAAAGTGTCGTTTTGTTTATTGCGCCTTATTATTATTATCATTATTGCTGCATGAAATATTCCACGAATGATTATTGAAATTGTTATGGCATGCGATAAAATTTTAAAGTCGAGTACATTGTTATTTGTAGTAAATCAAAGAATATGGAAATGTTGCAATTCATACACCATCTCTGAATTGCATTTTTCCAAGAAGATACGACGCGGACCATTAAATTAAATTGAATCTTAAGAAAAAAATTATCAAGTATAAAATTTGAAATATATTATTGATGTATAACGAAAGTATTTGCCGATTTATAAATGTATTGAGTCGGCTAGCTGGCTATGTAGTAAGCAAACGAATTTATTGCTATATTTTCTAGCAATTTATTAAATGAATAATACATTTTTTTTTCTTTATTCGACTTAGGTATATATAATATAAAGTGTGTTCGTAGTAGTAGCAGTTTTGCGCATTTACTGCAAGCTCAGCTAAATATTTGCTTGCAGATTCAATTTAACAGACACATTTTTTGATATATTACTAACTAAACTTTTTTTATAGCTTTGTTGTAGCTTAAAGGAAATATTGAAATTTTTATATGAAATTAATGTACTGTATAAAAGTAAATAGAAGACGCGCGTTACATAAAAATTCCATTGCACATCCCAACTTTTAATAACAATATAAAGATATTTATGTCTGTGCGCGAACGCAAGCAAATAAATAAATAAATAAAATAAAGCAATACAATATTATACAAACTTTACTAATGCCCTTGATTTACATCCAATGCACTTTCTTTAGAAAAATTAATAACAAACACCGTAGCGAATTGAGATTGCTTAAATAATTGCCTCATATTGCATATTTGATATTTTAAAAGAAAGAAAGAAAATGAAAATCACATAAATTAACGTGATTGTATCAAAAATTTTATTACAAAACCAAGTTTCAATTTCACTTTGTTTTGTTTCGCTGATTTTTGCAATTATATCGCAAATATGTAAATCGGTAATTTGTACGTTCGTACAATTTTTTTGCTGCTGAATATGTGTGTATATCGTATTAAATTCTCTTGTTTGTTTTGCATCGATATTGATTTGCCTTTGCATTCTAACTCAAGCAATTTAAAATAGGATTTTATGTATAACTAATTCCAATTCCAATTCGTAGCAATTGCTTCTGGCTCACAGATAAAATCTATTACATTAACTTTAGTTTACTGCATATTCCTTCAGGATTTCTATCCATTTACATTTAAACCGAATAAAGACGCAATCACCATTCATATCAATGATTAATTTTGCAACTTAATTGCTCTTTAATAACAAACATTTTCATATTTTATTATTGCATAATGCTCTTGTTGAAAATTACCATAATGACTTTTAATTCCAACTATTTTAACAATATTTGACTAAAATATTTTATTGAATTTATAGAATAGTCGCAAAGTAGGTACTTTAATAATTAATTTTGAATATACATAATATCTGCCTATTTAATTTTGCACGTAACTAATTGGTAAATAATTTTCATATTTAATAATTGCATGATATACTGGTCAAAATAACAACGTAAACAAAACCCTACAGATTTTTCACATTCATTCGCTAACAAAACTCATAACTAACAATGTTATTCTTCGAAAATTACCAACATACATACAAAACTTTTTATCAATTCATGAATGACATCAATGATTTATTAATTTTCGAATAAAATCCTCTATTTTTGCGCGCTGATTAATTTTCATCTTCATAATTATTCAATGTGCAAAATTTTCAAACTTTTTATTAATTCGCAAATGACTGTTAATGATTGATTGGTAAACAAAGAATTATTTATTACTTTTCAATAAAATCGTGTAATTTTGTTGAACCACTTCACGCATAACTAATTAACAAAAATTAATTAATATCCAAAAACTTTACAAACATTTTATTAATTTGCAAACAAAGAATTGTTTAGTAATTGTGAATAAAATTATTTTTGCACTACTTAACATAACCAAGCAACTCTAATTATTATCGACGCGATAAATAAACATTACGCCTATTATATAATAGCTAGTGCATTGAATTTATGCAATGGGAATAAATCGAAATACATCTGTCGTCGTGTCTCCTCCTCGCTTTGTATGCGTGCCGATTAATAAATGAATGAGTAGTTTTCTATTAAATATTTTCATTTCGCAGCAAATAATAAATGTTGCCTCGTCAAAGGAAAGCTTTGACGGTAAATTTATTCCGTTCAAACTTATTTACGTGCGGGGGAAAAAGTTTTGCATTTCTCATACAACAACAACAAAAAATAGATCATTTAAATATAAAATTATATGGAATTGAATGTTAGTTTTCACCTATACATTTGGCATCTTCCCATGACATGAAAAAACATTAAAATTCAGCGATGAATTTCAATTTTTGTTTCGCAAATAATACGTTCATGTAGTTTATTTTGTTGCTAATCACTTAAATCGATTGAAAAACAACACAAACGCTTTACACGTGCTGTGAATTTCATTACAATTACATTATTTTATAAATATTTATTTGCTATTAGTTGTTGCATTGCATGTTACATAGAAGTACAAAATTTGTTCGAATTCATTGATTTTTCAACGCAACGTAATAATAATCTTTTTTTTTCTTTCTTTTTTCGTTTCCTTCTTAATGCGATAATTATTGTGATGGAAGAGAGAACAATTAACTATTAGCTGATTTTAATTTATGCGCGCGCTGATTTTCTATTGCGCTCAACCTTAGCATTTAGCAATCTCCCCAATTAAATATTAATTAAATTACGTAAATTGCAATTAAAAATGATTTTTCGAGTGAGATTGTTTACACAATCAATTTCTTTAATTCGAATGCTAATTGCGCGCAATCAAAGCAAACTGCACCACCATCTAATTGTATTTATTCGTTTTGCAGGCGATTGCAATTCTCGTTGTGTGTGTGTTTTATCATTGTGTTGATATAAAATAAATATAATGAAAAGCGAGATGAATGCTTGGGCTGGTGGCGCTGGAGAAGAGAAGGAAGCAGCGAATTTACTTCTATTGTATTATATATAGACCAGAGCTCATCGAGTTTAAGTAAGGGCTGAATGATCAACTTCTTGTAATTGTGTTTGTTTCTTCCATCTGAATTGCTATATAATGTTTGCAGAATGGACGTTTATCTTCCTCATTTCACGAACTTCATCATATGAAAACAACAAAAAAAAAACTTTCTAAGCGTAGTAGTTTATATACTATATACATATATATTCTATTGTTGATATTTCCTATCATTTCATAACTATTAATACATATATATATAATATATAAGAAAGCCGATTGTAAATCTCGCCACAATTATGTTCAATTAAAGTGATTATGTTTGGCGTTTCATCATCGCATTTTCCCATACATAACTTTTAAGCGATGCGGTATGGGAAAATTTGCACACAATTGCATGCCATTATCATTTCCTTGTAAAGACGATCGGTTGGTATGTATATATGGTGCCGGTATACAATTTCGAATTTTAATCTATCGATTGATATTAAAACGCTGCTATATATTGTACGTACATACCTACGCTTGCTTTATTATTACTAGTTAAGTGGTTTTTACTGTCAATGGCAAGTTTAAAACCAAATTCGCAACCGCCGAGCTAAGTTTCAGCGCGCGCTGTTGTTGTTGGGGGAAGCGCAGACAATACGTCAAGGGAATTTATCAAATTCGCTAATAATTCAGGATTAAAACCGCAATACAAACAAATAACAATTATTTTCATATCAAACTATCTCCGCCATTAGGCAATCTTGAGTAAATATTCTATTAATTAGTTAATAAAACGTTGCGGTTCAAATAAGGTCAATGTTTGCAATAAATTAATTATCCGATGATTTCATTCGATTGTTTTTCTCGCATAAGTAAGAAAAAAATCGAAATGCACCTTTATTTATTAGAATAGCAAACTGGTAATTACGACGAATAAAATGCGTGTTATATAATTAGGACGCTAAAAATGCATATTAATGCAAATTTATTATAATTAGATTTGAGGTAATTTATCTCATTAGTTCATATATGTGTGTATGTCTGCATATACTGAAAGAATATATGCGAGTGTATTTTTTTTGAGCGTCGAGTGCGCGAATAAATTGCTTAAAACTCTGTATGTGAACTCAATTCACATTTTAAGTACTTTTAGTTGTTAAGTGTGTATATAAAATTAGCTTTTACAATTTGGATGCTTGGATTTCGAGCAGCAGTCGACATGTGAAATGTAGGAAAATTTGCATATTCAAAACGTAAAAGGGACATTCATGCTGCGACATCCATCAGAGCTATCATTTTAGTTATTTAGCACGAAGGCAATATCATAATGGAAGAATAAACATTTCGAAATACGTACACGATTTTTCGATATTGTGTATAAATAAAAGTTAACGCAATTATTTCCGGCTATTTTTTGTTTTTGGGAGGAGACGCTTTATGAAACGAGTGAGGGGGGGATAAGAAAATAATACATGAAGAGAAGTTTTCCCACCTCAAGAGAGTATTAAAACAATAATTCATATTTTCATTTCGATATAGATTGGGAGTATATAGAAAGAGGCTGAGTAAACTGAGCTGCCCTAAAACTGCTACGTGATATGGATTATGGCATTGATGTTTTAAAACGATGTGTCAATAAAACTGAATTGCTCTATAATAAATATAAAGTTGAATTGTTATTTGAGTCGGTAGCAGCAGCGGCAGTGGGCGGGAAATTTTTATCCGATCCGATGCAGCAAAAAAGTATGGCCGTTTTCATGTAATAATAAAATTAAACGCGATGAAACTTTGATTTAATTGCTAATGTCTTTATTTAGCATTTGCATACGATTTTAAATCCCTTTATCTCCATCTGCTTACCCTCCATCAAGATCAATAACAAACCTAAGAAAACAATTTCGCTTCATTTACATATACATTAAACTAAACACAAAGCGCATAATTATGCGCGAACGCATTTAGTAGTAGTAAGTAAGTAAGTATTGTATAATAGAAGAAGAAGGAGAAAAAAATGCAAACAACTAATAATTAATAGATTTTATAATGCATGTTGAATGTAGAGTGTGGAAAGTTCTTATACTAAATTTGCATTAACAATATAAAGGCACCGAAATGAAATACTCTATGTATGGTAATAGAGAGTAAATTAAAGACGAATAGTAGATTCAACAAACGTGTGCTTGAAATTCTATTAAAACAACAATCGGAGGTGAGCTTCCTGGTTGCTAATAAGTGCTCTTGTATTTTCAGATAAGACTTTGCTACCACCAGCAGCAGCAGCAGACACTCCAATTTAAAATAAGTACTTCTGCGGTTATGCGAGAGGAGATGTTTCAAAGATAGTTGTAAATTTATTAAAAATTATTATCATCACCATGACTGCCATCAAGTTCCTACTTCTCTCTATTTGTATATGCATGCCGGGTAAGTGATATTTACGCTAATCTTGTCTTTTTCCAGAAAAATATGTATAGTAGTAGGAGTAAGAGTGAGTGAATGTTGCATAATCAATTTTTTCAATTAAAAACGCATTTAAATTAATTTGTTACTAAGTGAATGAAACTGTTATGGTATACAAAGGCGTTCAAGTTAATTTAAGCGATTAAATACACCCGGTTTTGTTCTTTATTAGATGAGTAGTTTAAGTTTGTTACTAAACTTTTACAACAAGACGAAGAAAAAAAGGACGACGAATATCGTTCAACTCGAAAAGTTTTATGCATTTCGAGCGTTTTTTTTGCGCGAGTAAATTAATAACAAAATAATTTATGCAAAATGTATTAGAAGTTATAGAAGAAGAGATTTTAATAACGCCTTTTTTTGTATGATAAAATTTAAACTTTTAGTTACTTTCTAAACTCGCTGTATTAGTGGAAGCTTTTTGCTCGTCGTGGGCAAAGGACAATGTGGAAAAACCATTGCGCCATTAGAACTTGTTTGTGTTTATTAAAGTAGTTATTATATAAACGTACGAAAATATAATCTTTGGTTTGAAAGTTTTCCACTTTATTGTAAAATGCATGCAAACAAAAAACAGCGAAACGAAGATGATATTCATTCTTTGTTGTTTTTTGTTGTTTGTTGCTAAATTGCTCAAGACGTATCGTCTGCGCTAACAAAAAGCGCCCCCTTTTTAAAGTATGCACAAAACATTACATCGTTAGCTTTTTACTACAATTTATTAAATTTACTCACCCTAATTATCTTCTCATTTATGCTGATTGCATTAATTTCGCGAGCGTTGTAAAAGGAATTTTAATTTAGTTTAATAGATAATTTATGGAAAAACATTTTAGTGTCGTTGTTGCGCGCGTGGAAATAAAACTATAAGGAATTATGTAGGCAGCAGTATATATCCTTGTATGTATGTATATATATATATATAGAGCAAGCCTCATTTGGTGCTTAATGTAGAAGAAGATGTCTTTACCTTTGGAATTCAAATACAAATTCCACATTCGTAACTTCTTCAGACAGTTATTTAGACATAACAAAATCCTTTTCGTACGATTACTTGCAAGCAGACAGTTGAAGATATAAAATGTGCATTAAGTTTATATTAAAGTATATTGGTATAAATAATAATAACGAACGAGTGAGCAAACATTTTTGCACCAAACTTTCGAGTGATGCTTGCTTGCAACGAACAAACAAACAAATAAAAAAAACAACGTTTATTTGTTGACATTTTACAAAGGTAGGTTTGTTTCGTCTTCCTTCTCGTCTTTGAGTGTGGAACTGAATAAAAAAAAACACAAACATTCTATTAACGTCCTATTGAACAACAAACTGTAAAGTACATGGGAAGAAAATATGTTTTCGTCGTCGCTGCTTGCAAAAAGTCAAGGAGAGAGTAAGTGAGTAAATCTTGCATCAATTTTTGAAGTGCACGTAAGAAAATTGTCTGGAACAATTTACTTCGTACATTGTCACAATGGCAATACGACTTCCACTTTCTTGTAAAGAAAAGAAATTCAATTGGCTTTTTACGTTTTTCGTGACATGACTTTTACATGTACCACTCGGCACTTGCATGTGTGTGTGTGTGTGTACGCAATTTGATTGCATTTAAAAATATTGCTGGAAACACAACGTTGCCTCGGCTAATTCATTCCTTACGATACGGCTGCGCTTTATTATAAATAAAAATTTTAATAATAATGTAAGTACTTGGAAAAAAAACAAGAAAATTTCCGCTGAGCGTTAAACCAAATAGTTTTGTTTGCCCGGCATTAAACCAAGTTTGTGCTTTATTACTGCTTGTCATAGGATTTACTTTATATATTTTACATTTTTTTATATCGTCATATTAAAACTAAAATTCAATTTGAGTTTTGCCAAATAATACAACAGTTTCATTACAACTGTTGCATTATGAGCTATAAAAATAAATTGAAAACTGTAATAAATGTTATGTATACGCTGTAAAAATATGTAACATATAAGAGTCTTTTTACGTTTTTCTAATATTAGTTTTAATTAACAAAGTATTCTTAACCTGAAATGCAGTAAATTATATACAATTAGCTATGAAATTACAATTTAGAAGCCATTGAAGTTCTGCTTTGAATCCATTAGTATTATAATACATAGATTTGTATCAAATGGACATTGATAAAGTTCACTATAGCATATTACATGTTGTATTCAACGAAATGAAATATTTATAAAATTTTATTAACTTCAGTGTATTTACGCATGTAGCGAAATCAAACTGTGAACGTGTTTAACAAGCAGACGAAGCAACAAAAATAGCTGAAATGCAATTAATTATATATTAAGCATGAAAATACAATTTAGAAACCATTGAATATCTATTCTGAATTATTAGTATTATGATGCATAGATGCGATATAATTTGAATTAAATGGACATTGATAAAGTTCACTATAGCACATTACCTTACCGGTGAATGTATTTTACAAGCAAATAAAAAAACAAAAGTTATCTATTAACTCTGAAAACCTGGATTAAATTTCCCATCGAATGACGACGTTGAAAAAGCAAGAAAATATAAACAAATGGGGAAAAATCGCGAAAAACATTACTTTTCACCATAAAATGCCCCGTAACTTTTTTCCTATGGGAAATTTCGCGCAACTGACTACGCCAATCATTTTATAATAACGAAATACCCCTATATATAAAGTTTTAACGAAATCGATGATCCATCCATTGATTTTTTTGCCGTTTTTTCGCTCAATTTTTTTTCAATTTTCGCCAATCTACAAATTACATATTGTGGTATTGCCTAATAATAGTGCATACACAAATTTTCAGCTTGCTGCGATGATTAGAAGTGGTCTAAAAAAATTCTTTTCATCATTTTGCATTTTTCGCTCAAAAAAAATTTTTGATTTTTTTTTTCGATTTTCGCCAAACTAAAAATTGCATATCGTGGTATTGTCTAATAATAGTATATATACAAATTTTCAGCTTGCTGCGCTGATAGTAGTCTAAAAAAATATTTTCTTCATTTTTCTGCAAATGCATATGCAACGTTTATACCAACATTGAGATTCTATGTTTGAATATTACTTGTTTTATTCAACAAAATCGAATATATAAAATTTTATTAACTTCAGTTTATTTAACGCATGTAGCGAAATCAAACCGTGAACATGTTTAACAAGCAGACGAAATAACGAAAAAAACAAAAAAAACGAAATAAAAACAACACCAGGATTTAAAAATTCGGCCTTGTTTGGTAAATGAACGTACACAATGGTAATAAATAAATGACAATGTGGTGGTTGTCCGAAATTCTACATGACAATAAACAATAAAGTATATGTTTATTATTATGAGAAAGCGATATTTCCACTAAATAAATATTTTATATACATGAAAATTGTTGTAATAAAGCAGCTTTAATTTGTTTATACATTCGAATGGAGTTTGTTAATATTAATGAATTAATATATGGTCAAGTTCACAAAAGTATGATAAAATATAGGCGCGTTCGAATAAATATTGATACATGCATGAAATTTTATCTATATACAAAACGCTAAAAATCAAACTGGTAAAATGAAATTATTGTATCGAATATTGAATAAATAATGTACACGTTTAAACACAGTGTGTGCAATTAAATTAAAAGTAATTTGCTGGATTAAAACATTTTAAATCGATAGATTTTGGTTTGCCAGTTACAATATTTATTATAGACTAGCCGAAAAAAATATTTTAATGAATTGAAATGTTTGTTTAACCTAAAAAATTTAATTTCATGATGGAATAAAAGGTAGCAATTCGCAAGAGTAAAGGGTATAATTTGGGTCACTATTAATCTTAGAAACAGGTCCAAAACATGAAGATTAATGTCTTACTCGGTCCAAAGTTTAACATCGAATGGCGAGCTTTGGATATTCAATAACCATATATTACAAAACACACACTAACTGACTTTTTTCTCTCTCTTTTTACGATTTCGCTTTTTACAAGTATTTTAAATATGAATATACATTTTTGTTCACAAAGCTGGTTTTATTCAAGCCTACAGAGAAAAAAACATTTATTATTTATATACCTACTTATATACTCTTTTTTTTATTATCTGAAAATATACCGAATCGCATGTTTTAATGTGGTTATGTTATAAATTTTATCGCTGCAAGAAACTTGCTGATGTTTATTTTTTACATCAAACGATTCAGGCTCTTTATCTTAGCTTGTAAAAAAAATGTACAATTCACGATATGATGCATATAAGCTATTATCGCAAAAAGCAACTCCTTAACAGTTTTTCCTATATAAAAACGCTGTCTGCGTTCATTGGCATTCATAAAATGAGTTTCCAAAGCGACTTTATTAAAATTCCGCACTTGAAATTCAGCTTTTTTACTTTAGTTCGTTCGTTGTGATTTTAAAGAATAAAAAGCATTATGAACGCGTTCGTTCTTTTAAGCCCATGCCGATGTGTAAACATCTTGCCGCAAAAAAAAAGTTTTTTAACAATCCAGACATGATTCCATACTATTTGCGCTTCTTCCTTCCCCTCGTAGTCATTGACTAAAACAAGAAATAAACCAATTTGTGCCGACATATTTTTATGTAAAACGCAAATATGACATTTTCATTAGATGCAATAAATTTTTATTATGCACGTTTTGAGGAATGATAATACTTGACATTTATTCATTTTACGGTCTAGTTATTCATTTAAATGCATTCGCACAGTGTATCTATTTACAAATTAGTTTATAATTATTACTAATTTATTTGACGATATGCATATTTAATCGTCATGTTTTGCGTTTTCTCGCCACTAAGAGAGAGAGCGAAAAAAAAACAAACATTTCCATCACTCATTTCGTTAATGCGTCCGTCATGTTTTTTTTTCGGCTGTAAGAAATGAGTAGCAGAAACATAAAGAAAGTCTGGTAGCAAGTGTTTTCAACATTTATAACAAATATACACATTTAGCTTAACTAAAAAAAAGCGGGGGAGGTTTTTTAAAAGCCGCAAAAAGCGTTGTTGACGGATTTAATTTTTTTTTCGGCTGCTTTGTCCCTGTTTTGTTTGCTTTCATGCGTAATTACAAATGGATTAGAATTATCCTTTGTGCAGCGAAAATCTATAATAATTAAGTGATAAATTTACGATGAGGTAAAGCATCATTTGTGTAGGTCTCTCTTGTAGGTAGATTGTAATTTCACTCTGGATTAAAATGTAGCCGAACACGTACGTACACGATGCATTAGGATGCAGTAGACCAATGCAAAATGCTAATAATCCCAAACCTCTCTCCAACAACCCGAAGTACATTCGGCACGCATTGTTTATTGGGTATTAATTATACCATACACACCTAACACCACACACACACACTTCAAACATGTAAATTTATATATTAATATTAATTAATAATCATCTGCGAACTTCGAATGCTATAAATAACATCGTTGGCATTGTTTGGCTGCTGGCGTTAGTTAATTTTTAATCTAGCGCAAAGGCATACGTACATATCATGTTTGTCACACTCAAAAAACAACTATGTTAATTAAATTTTTGCATTGTTTTGTTATTCGTTCGATAAATATTTGTGTTTGTGCAACAAATTAAATTAAATTACAAAAAAAATTGTTATCCGAACCGGGGGTTTTAAGTTTAACGCTTTGATGATAATTCAAAAATGGCATATGTATAATACTTACATTTTGTACTTGCAACAAATTTGACGCTGTGCACACCAGCTAAATATTAATGCGATTGTTACATGCACGTACGGTTTGTGTGCGGACTTAAAACTTAAAGTATTTGCTAACAAATTGAATTTATATTCGCTCGCAACGCATATTGTTGTTCTTAGCAAACAATTTGTCAGCGCGGATGTGATGTGTGTGTGTGTGAGCGATGTATCATATCAATATGAAAACAAATAAATGAAATTTAGATAAAAAATTGCATTAAATTCGTGAATGAAAGCCGACACATATTCATATTTCAATATGACAAGTGTGTGTGTGCTGCGCGCACATACGACGAATAAAAATGTTATTGAAGCAGCTTTGCCAAAAAAAATAAATGTTTGTGTACTTATTTATACTCAAACTGGAAATTACTCGCAAATCATCTAACACCGGAGTAGTAAACATTTTTTTCTACCTATATGCTGATTTATGTCTTTTCTAGCGATATTTTCTTACTGCCCTGCAATCCCACAGTAAAATTGGTAGGTCAGTTTCTGAGATGAGAATAAAAATGTTAATTTTTACCAATTTTATAAGATAAAGTTTTAATGCAAATACTGATGCATCTGCAGTGCCCCTGTAGGTCAATACCAAGTTGACTACTACTGATCTAAAAGACACCTTCCAATACATGACGTATTTAATTAAACGCACTTGTTGGCGCGAGTGGAAAATTTTTACCTAATAAATTTTATTACTGTGTAATTTAATTAAAACGTTCATGATGCATATTTAATTCGAGAACTTCACATGCACACACACACTTTGTTGCGTTTCGTTCGGTTCGGTTAAAATAATATTAATTGCAATAAGCCATATTAGTTGTAGTATAAGAAAACGTTGTAGCAGTAATATAACAAAGTGGAATGGAAAATGCGTTTGTGTGTGTGTTGGTGAAAAATCGATTAATGCATAATTTCGTATTCAGTACTTGATGATAGACCTTAAAGAGGGTGTTATTTTGCATTTATTGAAAGTAAAATGCATCATTTATTATCCAGTCGTTAGAATACAAGAAAACATTAATTTCACACATATAAATCGATACGTAGGTATATAATATATAATTTAAAATTAACATTTTCTTTTATCGATCCTCTTTTTCTCGCGCGCAACAAATCCGTTAAATTGCTTATTAAATTAAAATTTTTAATTAAAATTTGATTTTTGCCATGGTGTTTAAAAGATGACGTGCAAAACTAAAATGAAACCTGTTAGAAGATTAAGTATTTTGCAGCAGCACAAGATGATACTTTATTGCAGTTCGCGAGTGCGAAGCGAGGGTTTGCCACCACCCCCCTAATAGTTAATGGTTAGCAAGCCCACTTGTCACTCTCATCCCTGACACTTGCAATATCAGCCTCTCAGTAAAAAAGAACTTGACTTTATGTGTAATTTCATTTAATGTACTTAATGGGTATTAAAAGTTTATTACGAAATTAAGTGGAATTCGGCAAAGGGGGAAACGATCGATTTTAATTTAATAAAAATTGCGCGAATCGGGCGCGCGTTCTCTTCCATTCCATGCTTTTTCCATGATCTGCGTTTCATTTTTGCTTCTTTTTCTTCTTTTTCTCGCTGCTCTGTATCTACTTGCAACACATTCAATTCGGCTTCAATCTCACGAATTAATCAAACTAGATAACTGTATGAAATGCGACAGTAAAAAATTGGATACTTGGATTATAAATTAGTTTTTGGGTAAAGTAATTTTAATAAAAATAGAAACTTGATATTTATTTAACGAAATTTTATTATTTCCTCCCACCATACAAACTTTAAATTAATTTTGAAAGTTGAAATTTACCTTTGATTTAATTGCGTAAGCTTCTTATCGCAAAAAGTTTTATGCAAAATTTAAAATTAAAAACAGACGATGTAGGTCAAGCTCAAACTCAAATTAATCTCAATCATTTATATCTTAATGAATTAATATACTTAAATTTTCATTTTCACAAAAGTTTTTTCTTGCTTTGTGATGTGACTAAAAAAAGAAAATTAATAAAAAAGAGCGAAAAGAGAGCGAAGAAGAAAAAAAGCGCTCCTTTTTAGGGACATGAAACGAACGCATTAGTAAAAAAACACGAGATACTAATTATGTTTCGTTTCTTTTTCTCCTTTCTTATGCTGCGCGTACTACACTCCACCACCCTCCCCTCTTCACCACCCCAACATCGCCTTGATTTATAAATAGCATCCCGTTTAATATGGGGATGTAAAGTAGTAGTGGAGGTACTTGCAAATAAAATAGTTTGCAAATTACTTCAGCATTTCCTAATTCCTTTATTCCAAATTAGCCAAGATTGCTAACTCAATCTCGACAATAATTATTCCATTACTATCAAATTGTGTTGAGATAATTCATTCTTATTGCATTAATTTATTCTAAAATAAATTAAATTTTCATTAAGGTTGTTTCGCATAATTTTTCACCAACAGCCCAAGCAGCAGCACAAACAAAAAAATTGTTTTTAATTACTTGGCGTGTATGAGATAAATGAGACGACGCTTTTTTCCTTGTTGTCGTTGTTTTTTGTTTTTTTTTTATTTCCGAGTTGCAGTAGTAGAGTCTGTTTACTTAAAGGTTTTATTTATTTTAGTTGAAAATTTATTGCAAACCGTCAAGAAAAGGAAAAGCAAATGTAATTTAGACTTTTATTCGGGAATTTGGTAAGTAAGTAAGAATACGCTCGGAGAGAAAGCGTCGTCCTAAAATTGAAAACGATCTTACCATTGGAAAATACCATACACACACAAATATCCGCTTTTTTTCCTGCTGAAACTAACAGAATGGAGTAAAAAAAGGAACAAGTGCTCACTTATACATTTTACAACAGGCCACGACTCCCTTTTATTTCTATTTTCGGTCTAGCATTTTCGTGACAACCGAATCAAGCTCAACTTTCTAGCGTAATTAATTTTTGCGCGTTTTGCTTTTCTATTACTTTTTCCAAACAACGACGGCGACGAATGAAATATCAAACGTCCTTATTTGTTAAAAAATATATTTGTCATTTCATTTAATTTCATATATATATAGCGAACAACACAAAAAAAGTTGCAAAACAAATAAAATCTTCCAGCTTTGTCATTCATTCATTCATTCGCTTTTGTTTGCACGTTGTATGTTGTATCATTTTTTATTCATTGTGTAAATTTCAATCAAATTTAATGTTTTGATTACTGCAAAATAATAATGTACGTTTTTGCGTCGTTATATATTTTTGTCTAATTATTAATTCATAGATGGATAACAAATTACGAACGTTAAAGAATGGTTCGTAGCTTAAAAGTTATATTATAACTTTACAGTTAGGGAAAATGAAAATTGAAACTATTAAGAATTCTTAACTTTATTAATAATTCATAAGATTTTCTATGCGTATGAATAAAAGGGGGAAACCAGCAAAATTCAAAGATTTCCCATTAATTATTGGACTTATTATAACTTTGGTCCTTAATATAATTATTCAACCCCAATTAATACTAGTTTAACTACAGCCAATTCAAGCATAAAACTTTTTAGAGGCATGAGTGTAAATAAATCATGATTTAACAAAGTAAATTACGGAAAAATTTTGCTCATAGTCAAACCTATTTGCTGTTGCTACCGAAATTCGATAAACATGAGGGTGGTTTTCTCTTGATGAATGCTTTCATTTTACTGCAACTAGTTGGATAAAACAAAATTGTCCTGTCTCTCTCGATGGGTGGGTGAAAACAACATTAAAAAAATAAAAACGTCGAGATAATGAATTAATTCATCGACGCATAGAAAGCATTTCTAGCACAAATGCACATAAAAGCAGCGGTTATAAATAACAAACGGCCCCAAGGTTAAGAATGTTAAAATGTTCTTCATCTTTTATAGATTATATGTCGGTTACTATGACAAGGAGGTATATTTCAAGGCGATAGAAAAATGCTCTGGAAATTAAACTTTATGTATGTATGTATGTACCTACCTCTAACGCTCGCCAAGTACGCATTGATTAATATCTATCTAATAATGTAAAGAAATATCCTTGAATTATTAATGAAGAATGAAACGTGACACGGAAAGAAAAATGCATGGATGGAGAGTATTCGTGTAGGTGTAATAACTAATGTTATTAAACGAATAATCTAGTATTAATCATCAGCTTATACCTCTCTAACAAAATGCCTCCTTTAATAATTGCCGTTCATTCGAGACCTCTTTAATTTATGAACTTTTACCTCACACAATTTACGTTCTTATGCATAGAAAAATTTTCTAATTTATAACGAGGCAAAAGATTATCTTTAGACCCTCCGTCGAAAATTTGACATTTTTAAAATATTAATGCGTCAACGTTTTTTTTCATCTCTCTTCACTCTACTATAAAGTTTATGTTTGATAATGTGACAACTTTATGCCATGTTATCACGAAACGATTAAAATTCTATATAAAAACGCACCGAGGCTAATTTAATAGCCGAATGACGCAATTGTTTTCTGAACAGCAATCTTGTAAAATCGCTTGCTGGCTTCATATTGATTCTATTTATATGTTAATTTAGTTTTTCCCCATTTAATACACTTTGTGTATATCCAACAATGGTGTCTTCCTCTCCCGCTATCTCCACCACCACCAAAAAGGACAATTATTCGTCGAATACAAATTACCTCAAATTGTTTCTTGAAGGATAAAATGAATATTCATTTTCGTTGCTTTTTAGTGACGATAAAACAAAAATCATTATTCACCGAGGCGGTATACTGATAGAAACAGCTATAATTCTGCTCGCCTGACGTACGAGGTGGCGGCAATAAATTAAATACAGGCGAGGGTCTTGTCGTTGGTGCAGAACAGGTCATGTTTTCTGAGGGGGTCTTGTGACAGACGTCGCCCCAAATCTACATCACATATTGCCGAAGAATTATAAGCGCGCACGCAATATAAAAAAAATGGTGTAATGCACGATACATCTTCATTAAAATAAGAAGAAAAAAAACCAACAACAACAAGATGGAAAAAGCGTGCACCTGCAAAATAAATTCAGCGCGAATAAAACAAACGATCACCGAGAATCAGCCAGCTTCTTTTTTCCGAATTTTTTCAGGATAAATTATTCAGCCACGTAGTATTTTTTTTTTTCAAAGAAAAATCCGTTTTCTACGTGCTTATTAGATTAGTTCGAGCTTAATTTCTTACACAATCGATTTTCGACTTGCACGAAATGAAAGAAAATCTTCATCTATCTTTCCCGTTTTTACTATTAAAGCTTTCACATCGTTTATAAAACAATTAAAAAGAAATTTCGGCCTTCGTATCCGCATTTAATCGGCTTAGTACTACTGCTACGTTCGACGATGCGACGACGCTGAAAAAAGATGGCTACCTACCTATCTACCTACTTACAAGTTCATGGCAATAGCTTGCAATTAAAATCAAATAAAAAGCATCGCGATAATTAAACCTAACAAAAACACAAACCGAATTTTCACGCTAAACGTCAATAAAAGAATGATATTAATACCATCGCATATATAAAATAATTGAAAATGAATTTAAATTAAAATGCGTTCGATTATTCGTTGCACAAAAACAAAATTACACCGATAAAATCAATTCATTAAATTACAAATTAAAGTAAAGCGGATTAAAGTGCGAAAAAGGATTAAAATTGCATTTTATAATTGAATACCATAACGTAAAACGTAAAACGCTTGCATTTTCAATTTGGAACTCTTATCCTCTGCATTCTTTTTTTACAACCACAACATTATTATCCCACAATCAATTTCAAATCCCACATTGATCCAGATTAAAACATTTTTTTTTTCATTAATAAATTTCGTTAAAGCGCTTTGGAAATAAAAACGAATTAAATGTTATTTAAATGCCAATGGGATATTTATTGTTTTGCAAAAACAGTGTGCACTATACTATCTAATCTATAGCTGATATGTACATTAAAAATCGTCAAGTTTTGGAAAATTGACTTTGACCTCTTGCGAACGGCAACTTCTTTCCTTCCATCCCCATCCATCCATCCATTACTCGTACGTCGTAATTTTTGACCAACATCCATCTTTTTACGCTCCCTCACCAATCGAATGCTATCTGTTTTCAAAGTCTTTGATTGAATCATCCTGCTGTACGTCGACAAACTCGCACTCAATCTAAGAGAGGAAACAAGCAAATATTAGTGACATTCTACGTAGGTACGTGGAAAAATGGGCGCAGTTTGGTTCATAAGTCGATAAAGCTGCAACACGCCGCCCATTATATCACAAGCTTAAAAGTCATTTGCACAAAACTGCATTTTCCACTATATTTTTCGATGATTAATGCGTTTGTTGGTTTTGCTCCCCCATTTTTCGAACCGGGCATAAAAAAACCTCCGAAATTTGTAAATTTTTCCCAACTTGCATTCATTATTGTTTAATAAATTGTCGGCTAGCATGAAAAGGAACAACTGATAAGCAGCCAGCGCATTTTTTCGACTTGTTTTTCATTTTCGTCCAGCAACTATAAATTAGTAGTACACATACACACAATATATATTGATTTTGTTCCTGCGTAGTAATATGGGTGAAAAATTTTCGTCGAGATGATGTTAAAGGTCATGTTCATAGAGTGTGTGTTGATGTCATTAAAGATTTAAGGATGAGGGCATATTTTGGTCGGATAAACAACGAATCGATACTTATGTTAGTTAGAAACTTGTCTGTTGGAAGCAGGATTGCTGGGTGTGTATTTTCATGTGCACGTCTGTTTATGTTCCACCAAACATCTATATATACAAAATTGCTTTGAATCGGCGGGCGCAGTGTATGTCAGTTACATAAACTACGGAACAGCAAACATCGAAACATTTCAACAATAAAATCCATCTTCGTGCACTGTTGACCGTAGATATATACGCAATCTATTGTAGAATTTTGTTTGTAAATTGTAATTGTAATCGCCAATCGGGATTAATATTTTATAGTTGGTGGACTTTTTTGAATCGCACAATGGATGCGTTACGTATCTATCTAATAAAAGCAAAAAAACAGCATTGCACTTACTTTTTTTTGTAAATCGCTGTGTTTTCTTGCGAGTTTTCTTTGAAATTTGATATTTTCCATCACATTATTTATTAAGTGTCTTCACATCTTCTCTTTTTTGACGCATTTGGTAAAGATGATGAAATATTTGATGAAAAGTGCTGAAAATCAAAGAAAAATCGCATTTAAGCATCACAAAGAAGATAATAAAAAATAACATATACACCAAAACTTTCTAGAAATATAATTATTTTTAGCACCGCCTCTGCACATATTCATCATAAATTAATATTGTTTATAATTTATATTAACATCCATTATAAATTCCATTAAAATGAGCCGGTGTAGGATACAAAAAAAATAAAATAAAATATATGCCTACATCCAAAACCAGCTCATCTGCAAACATTTTTTGGGCGTTTAGCCGTATATTTTTCTCTCTGACCGGGAATAAACAAATCATTACGGTGCTTCGGGTATATTTTAATTAATTACTTAAACAAATATTGTTCGAATTTACAAATTTGATGCGCATTTAACAACAACAACAACAAAAAAATTGCATATGCGCGGCGTTTAACAAGACATTGATTCAATTACGATGTCAAAAAAGTGTAACACAGTTTGCACATATTCAAAACACACAAAACTAATTTGCATTTTAGCGATGCATGTTTGTTATGTGTGTGTGTGTGTGTGTGAAATGGCAAAATAATAACATATCAAAAATAGTTGCTAATGTGTTGATAAATTAATGTGATTTTGTGCCGCGTCGAGTTAATTAATTTTCAATTAGAAATCGTCGTTCAAAATGATTAATAAGCTGGGCGAAAATTGATTAATAAAAATGGGCGGCGGGGGGAGAATGGGAAGGGGGTGTTAAGCAAATGACATTTAAAAAGTCATTATCTTAATAAATATAATTTTAATAAAATGTAAAATAGTTTACACATTTATTACAAGGTTTATTTGAAACGTAATTTATGTAATAGGATATTAAAAAGCGCTTAATTACATATTGTATGAAAAATTTTTCATCATGACTTTTACTGTGTACAAGTAAATATTCAATTAGAAAATTATTTGATCCAAGACCTTGAATTATTTGTAAATATTTTTTATTTCTATATAATGTATAAGTATATCAAAGTAGGAAGTTGTAGTAAGTAGTAAGTAAATTATAGTAACAGTGCGACCTCGACAAATGCATTTAATGTCATAAAGAAAGTAAATTTATCTCGTTTTTTCCACATAAAATTAAATTATGGCAGTCAGTCATGGTCATGTTGTTGTTAGTTTTTTTTTAAACGCAACCCGTCGAAACGTATAGGCGTAGGGATTCGTACTTGGTTGTTAGTTTATTTTATACCAATATTATGTTAGGCTTATTATGAATTGCCAAGTGGGCTCTCACATGTATTTAATCCCATATAGTTGTTGTCTCAGAAAGTTTTGTTTGATTTATATAAGACATCTTATTTCAATCCAACTCCGGCTATAATTCAGCATGTTAGTGAAGGGACAGGCTGTTCATTGTTCTCACGTTTATTAAAGCCATTAGTTTTCCTTAAAGTATGGACTTTGTTGCATCTCATTTGTCACAAGGTTGACTATATGAGTATGAGTATGAATAGTTCTTAAGAAATTTGCAAGTAGAGGTAAGTGCACGTGAATTTGATGTGAATTGTTCTCATGATTAGTAATGGAAAGTTATTTTTTTTTTTCACCAAGTGAACGTGTCACGTGTTTGTATAAAGGACGACGATGTAAAGTTCAATAAAGTAGGAAGGAAAAAATAGCAGGCACCAGCACACAGTCGCACAGTCACACAGTCACAGGCATAGCAAAAGCCATAAATCTCATACTTCCAATTTCCAATAACTCCAACAGACATTTGCAGGAGTTAACCGACCAAATTGCCATCTACATAATAATGCTGAAAACTGGAAAAGTATTTTCTGAAATGTTATTTGTTTTATGTCATACGTGATGCTGATACTTTTGCCAAACAATCGACCTATAAAGATATGTGAGATGAAATCGAAAAATTCATTTTTTGTTGTCATTGAAAGGGATGAAAAACAGTCGCAAATGAAAAACGTTTTTCTATGATAATAAAATCGAGCAAAAAAGAGGTTGTTATGTGTGTATAGTGGTGGTGGTAGGAAGTTGAATATTTATAGCAAGATGGGATTTTTACAATCAATCAATTGAAAAATTAATCGTCTTGCCCATTTTTTCTTCCATTCTTGCCTGAAAAATTGCGCTTCATCAAAATATTGCACTTGATTAATGCATTTTGTTGCCATTTGTTCTATATGTAACTTTTAGATAGTTTAATTACAAACATAAAGTTCGTTGAAAGCTTTTTGCTCAAATTCAAAACATTCATGTTTAGAAAATTGAACAAAACAAATTTTATGTGTAATTTGTAACTCTCATATAATAATAATTACCATATAATTTCTTCAATTTAGTTCCCCATATACAATACTCGTATAAATGAAATTACATAATTTGATAACAAAAAAAGTAGGTAGGTTGGTAGTGAAGTATAATATAAAAAAACACAAAAAGTTGGTTCGCTAATCTAATTATACAACAAACACGCATAACATAAAATCTTATATAAGTAATGCCGAAAGAAGTAAAACTTTAATGCGTCCAAGTTTCGGCAAAATATAATTCAGAAGGGTGGTAGGCTAGAAGAAAAGTCAAAGTGTGAGAATGTGGCTGTAAATCTCCTAGTCGGAAGTTCGAATTTCGAATCGTCCCGTTTACATCCATAGAGGATTGCGTTGTCTTTCCACTTTCTTTATTCCTCCTCAGCCAGCCAGCCAGCCAGCGAGCGAGCAATAGCAGCAGCACACTCGCACGCATCTGCTGCTTTAGAATTATTACACACTTCATATTACTTTTTATGCGTTTTGCTTAGAGAAAACAATTTGATTTTTTTTTATATATAAAAAAATCTGTTTTATATAGACCGAGCGAATCTGATTTAATAAAAGGCAAATATTCGAGCAATCATAAATTCTTGCCAAAATTGTCAAAATCTTGCCAGGTTAAATCAAATAAATTATGCCTTTACGGTGAGATGCAGCACAGTTTTATTGAATTGTGTGCAAATTTGCAAATCTACAAATTTCATGCTTTACTTTTCCAAAATCTTTGCTTTATATTTTATATTACACACTAATAAAAAGTATTGTTGTTGAAGGAAGAATTCAGACGCGGCAAAAAAAACTCTCTCGAAAAAGAAACGAAACTTTTTTACATATAGAAGAAAAAACTCTATTTGTAACAAAAGAACTTTTCTTATTTTTATATATAAATTGATACTTTATTGCATTTTATATTGAGTGATTGTTAACAGTATTATTATTTATTAGCATTCATTATTTTTCTTGTGTCAATTGCAATATGAATTATTTAGGATTACATCGCTTTTTTTCTATACATGTGCACGAGTATATCAGTACCTCAAACATTTTGAAAAGCTGTTATATAATCAATTTCAGCTAGAAGTCATTAATCATCTGTTTATTGTCATTTCCATAAATACACGATCCTTTGTGTGTTTACCTCACAGACAATTTATTTTAATCCACTTTTTACCGATTATTTGTTTGGGGCTGTTCGCGCTTCAAACAAATTGTCTAGCGCAAAATACTAGTAATAAAACTTTAAGCAGCTGTATAAATAAGAGCAACTAGAAGTTGGTTAAAATTTAAGTATGATGAAAAAATAAACTTTCAACTAAAAGAGAAATTCTCCAAATGTTGGGTAAAAGTTTATGAATTATGAGTACTTTAAACTTGGATTATTGTCGTACCTCTTACTACTACCACTGCCATTTAGGAACTTTACCATTTATGTATGAATGTAAACTAACATTGCGTGTATTTTCAAAGATCAATGCCTGGAAAGTAAGTAAAAAAATAATAATCCACGTCTATCGTAAATAATTGAATTGTGAAAAGTGCAATTGCAATATGAACTCATACATACATATACCCAATGTGGTTAATCTCAGTAAATAGAAAACTTTTCAATTTTCATTTCATATTCATATAACACTAACAATAATTTTCATTTATAAATTCATGAAAGCGGCCGCATATAATTTTTCACATTCAATCGATTGAACAAAGAATTTTTATTGAATGCGTTTAATCATGCACACTTGCATATAAAATCTCAATTTAAAATCCACCCAATTTTTCTCTTTACTATACTACACCACACTACAACAACCACCACTGCGATCGCAACTAATTACGGCGCGCAAATCTGCACGAAAATTTATTATGAAAGCGCAACGATTTAAATATTTAATAATATTGCGCCGCCTTTAAATGTCTTTTTATTAAAGTAATAATAATACTGCATAATAACTATGTGGCGTGTTTGTAACTCATCTCTCTACTAGAAATAAAATACGATACGAGGAATATTTTCGTTGTGCAAAAAATAACAGTTTTTTGAATAAATAGTACCCCTACGAGCACTTGAAAGGGATAATGTATAATTGGTTTTCGAGCGCAGCCCCAATTATGTATGTGAAAGCATAACTATTGTACTTACTACAACTATACGAGCAAATCTTTGTGTGCATGAATTTCATCCGCTAGCATTATTATTGATAATAGACGCATTATATGCGAAACCATTCAATGCCACTCATTATTGCACATATTGTTTATTTTAGTTCGACCCGCTCATAGTACGGCAGGCCCAGTATTCATCAATCCCGCATCTCAATTACCACCTGCAAGTCCCGTTCAATCACAAGAATCGCTCGTTACACAAACCGTCTATGGATTCCTTGATTTTACGACAACTATTGGAAACACTGTAATGGTATTTTCGCCCCAGAGTGCTGCCGCCGCTGCCGCTGCTGCTCCTACAAACGGTGAGTTAAGCAAATATATGCGTAGCGAATTAATGCCATACGCGCAATCAATCTCACATTTCAGATGATGGTGACAATCAGAATAAAATTAATGAAACGCCAGCAGCTAGTTCCGTGATCGAAACGAAGCCGGCAGCAGCAGCATCATTGATGGTGAAAGAGTCAACCGTTGTCATTAAGCCGAGCAAGACCGAGAAGAAGGCGAGCGAAGCTAGTAAAAAGCTATCAACGATTGTCCAAGTGCAATCCAATCCACCTGTAACGTCGCCTGCATCTAGCAAAATTGAAATTAAATCAAGCCCATCGACAAAAGTTAACATTATTGAAGGGATATCGAGCGTTGTAAATGTAGTAAATGCTTCGCCGATAATTTCCAGCAAAGTGGAGGTAGTTGAAGCCGCTCCGAAACAAAATATCATTACAAAAGTTGAAGTTTTATCAAATCCGATATCAAAACCAACACAAATTCCGATTATATCGAGTCATGTGGAAGTTTACGAGGGTCCAACGACAAGTAATACGGTAACACCGCCAGCGCAAGTCGTTTCTAGCATTGTGGAAGTGCATGCGAACGACGAACCGGCTGTAATAATTGGTAATAATATTGCTGAACCAGAATATGATTTTCTATCCCGTCAGCCATCCGAAGTCGTTGAGGAGACGTATAAAGTAATAAACTTGAAGCCGAGTTCAAAGTTGAATTTGAAACCGCGTCCATCAGCTCAACCAAAAAATAAAGCAAATGCAGCAGCAACGAAGCGAGCAGACTCATTACACCCAACGGGATTAGTTACTAAATTAGGGGGAACTGTCGTAAAAGATGGAGTAACGACCGTTCACGAAACGAGCGTTATTGGTACTTACATATCCGGCAAATATGCACAAGTTCTGCAAAGCACGTCGCGCATTTACAACAACAACAATCAGAATAAAGGGAAAATAAATCCGTCTTCGACGCTACGTATATTAAAAACGGCAGCACCTACGCTCGGAAAAAATAATAAACATCGACACTTGGATCCAACACCTGCAGCTTCCATAAACGAGGAGACAATCGTTGCAGCTGACCGAAATTCAATAAAAACGACAAGAAAGCCGACAGGATCTGGGTCGTTCAAACGTTTTAAAAATAGACAACGCGAACAAGATATTGAAGAATACGATGTGGAACAGGATTTGTCAGCGCAACAACAACATGCGAATGCGAACAAAAAGAATATACGACAGAATCAGACGCAACAACGTACATTCGTCGCCAAGTAAGTATAATATAAAATAGTTAGGGAATAATTTTATTTTACTCTTGAAATTTTAATTACACAATGTTGCACTAACACTTGTAAATAATACAGACAGCACACAACACCACATAGAGAGAAATACGGCCGGAGTAAGTCTCAAATATCCACTGTGTCTGTGTCTAGCGAACAAATTTCATCAACTGAATCTTACGGATCCGGCGGCAACAAACGGTATAATTCGCGAAGGAACAAACAGCAACGTGCCAGCACCGTAGCTCCAGAAAATAATGGTTTTACGAGACGGGGATATAAGCCGAAAGTGCAAGCTTCCACAGTGGAATCATCTCCAGTCACTTCAAGCTTATATAAATTTAAGCTTAACCGTTCGCCGGGTCGATGGCAATATAAGACTACACCAAAGCCCAGAGTTACCATCCGCAAGCAAAATGATGATGATCAAAATGAAACGAGTGGAACGACTCCAAGCGCCCTGCAAGATGTCTCACCGATTCTCAACGACGTTGTTACACCACAGGCGCGCTCCGACGATGTTGATGGATTGGTCGGATCCGAATCCATTGCCTCAATTATCGACGACGAAAGTTCCACCGAGAATAAGCTTGATACACCTTTCCCATTAGAAACGATTAAGGTGGAAATTTCAACGCCGCCCGATTTTCAAGATATTTACTACGAAATCGCTACAATTAAGTCACCCTATACTTTCCAGGTAGTTTTATTATACATATTCCCTTGCTTAATTCATTAATTAATAACACGATAATAAAATTATAATGTACTATATAATGTTTTCGTTTTATCGTTTTCTCGTATTATAGGTGGGGAGTGTGAAAAATACACGTTACATAACGGTAACATCGACGTTTGAGAAAACTTTAGAACCGTCTATTGATTCAACGGCAGCGGTTGCACCAACCGAGCCACTTACCGAAAATATTCTAGCAACAGCAAGTAACTACGATAAGGATAATAATTTCTTAGATTCGAGCATCGCTACACTGCCACCCATCTACTTGGCGGCTGATATGGAAACGCCGCCGCTCGAAACAATGACTGAGACGTTCAGTACGACGCAAACCATGTTAAAAACACATATACTTCCTGTTATACGAGGTGGAAATGACACATCGAGCCATACTCTTGTACAGACTTATTTAGTAACGCGATTAGTGACTGCCACCAAAACTTTACCTCCGATGGAAGCGTATCACTTTAATCCAAGCAAGACCCTTAATGAATTTAACAGCCATTTAGATGAAGCAGGATCGGAATTACATCTGGAGCTGGATTTTGGTGACCAGAATGATCAAGACGATGGAAGTAATCATCCAAAACGAATTCTGCCAGGGGATTTGGACTTGGCGAATATCGGCTCCGACTTTGATCTATCACTCGTTGATAAATCTAAAATACCTGAAGGGGTTTTAAGGCCGAAGAAAGCTCCATCGCAAAACTCAATCAAGCAACAGCAGCAGCAGCAGCCGCCGCCCGTCAATGAACTGGTGCCAACTCCCGGCTTGAGTTCGGAACAACTTCAGCAATTAGCATTACTTCGTCTCTTGAATCCGGCAGCTGCAGCTCAGGCACAGGGTCAAATCATTACCGCTTCCAAGCCGGTAGTTAAAGTAGAAACGTTATACGAATCTCATGTAATTCCAGTAATTAACGGCCCCAACACTATACTAAGTACACTTTCGAAAATCGTTGGCACAGTAACCAAGACGGATTATGAGTTTGTAACAAGTACAATCCCAGCTTTGCCAATACCTCCAGTGCCCGTCAATCCACTATTCCCTCAACAACAGCCTCAATTTGCAGTTACTTCATCGCCGGTCGTCCAAACCACCGTCGTCACACAGACGCAAAGCAAAATATTGAAGCTCACATTCGGCGCGAAAACGGCATACACAACGATATTCTCGACGAAAGTTGTACCGACGGTACTCACATCGTACATGACTGCCAACGTGCCAGTTCCACAGACTGCTGCCGCTTTCCCAGGCTTTTTCCCAGCGCCATATCCACCCTTTCCCTTTGTTGGTTGACGGCGCTTCGAACAAGATTAATGTCTATACATTGAACAATAAATATCCGTGTGTGTGCTAGCCACAATGAACTTTGGTTTAAAAAAAAGGCAAAAATACAGAGAAGAGAAAGGAAATTACACGTTCGTAAGTGATTCGTTCGTTTTACTATGATTTATATATAGTCGCGCCGAAATTAAACTTGCTAAATAAGTATGTGTGTGTGTGCAATAATAATGAACTTGAAATAATATATACTTGTTGTACTACGTATCGTACCTATCTAATTATTTTCTATCTATCTCTATCTATTTGCTGGATGTGTACATATTATATATATAATAGGTATATAAGTATATACGATACAATGTAGATTAATTATCCATTTTTTTATTGTATAATGTATGTATATTGTTAGGATATAGTTTAATTTAAGCATAACTCATCTTCTATTTTGTATATGTACGTACAATGTATCAATCAGAATAATGTATAAATACTGCCTAATCTTGTAATATATATATTTTATAAAATAATATTATTATGACGAGGCTCAACGTGAAATTTCAGCAAAATGCGTCGTAGTTTAAAGGTAAAGTGGAAATCAATAAGCAAATAGACGCTTATCTTAATGTAGATTAGATAAGAACGTGGCAGAGCGGAATCAGAAATGCGACAGTTTCATCGTAATAGTTCCACCCTCAAGACATCATTTCATGTGTATATAAAGACAGAGAGCAACAGAGTCAATGTCTATTTTACTTAATCAATACAATCATCTAAGCGCATAAAAAAAGCGACCAAATAAAAATAAAACGCTTCATTGGCGAACAAATTTCAAGGTTTATGCACATCATATATTACTCTATAAATTGCTACAACCCCCATGTAATTTTTATTGATTTTTTAAGTAATTGCATGTGCAAACATAACCGAATAACATATTTTCCACCCGCTCATAATTTTATTTCCTCTCTTATCAAAATTGCGAACTAATCTAAATTTCCACTTTTCGAATAAAACAGTGTAATTGATCGAACTTTTCTCTAATACTAAAAAAGTCTTCAAACGTTCAAAACGTTTGCATGCGATACGTGTTGCAAATATCTTAATCAGTAAATTAATGCATTATTCATGAACATGTGATGAAAGATAATTTTATTTGTTTGAAATCGATGACGCAGCCCCGTGTGCTTGCTTGCTTGCTACACAACATATATGTACACACTCTCTGTGACAAAAAAAAGATGCATTGCGAATGATGGTGGATGGCGGAGAGGAGGAGATATAAATGAAATGAAAGATAGTAATGCGGAATCAGAGAGCATGTAAGTTATGAACTTGAAATGCTCGTGCAATATTTATTATTTGCTCTCTGTTTGCAAAAAGAAGAAAAAAAAGAAAAACCGAATAATAAACTCGGGGAAAAATGAGTGGTTTTATTTAAAAATTTCTCCAACGTCGGTTCAATTTTAATCTAGCCTTTTATAATGCTGCCTAGAGCTTTTGATGTTCAGCATTTAGTATTATTATGATTGGTATATGTGTGCGTTGACTAACTGCAATTTTTAATCTCGCAATATCCACGACTGCAACATTGTTATCACTCCGATACGCGCAAATTGGAACTTATGTGACTGTGAATTATTTTCTGCCATTTTCAGCTTCTATAGGTAGGTACATATTAGTAGTAGTCGTCGGTTATAACTTTTGTTTCCTTGCTCTCCTCTTTCTTGCTTGCTTGCTTGCAGTAGCATTAAGAATGCTGAAAAAGTTTCACGCCCTGCAGTACTAATATAATTACTGCGTTTTTTCAGCCCCAGCACCTTTTAATTAAAAAAAAAACAAGCGAGCAGACTTGCATATGAAAAGCCGAATTAGCGTTTGTGTGTATACCTACGCAAAAAATTTTGATTTAAATCGAAAGATTGCATTCTAAAAGCATTTTTCTTAGTTTAAAATTTAAATTTTTGTCTGGCGTTAAGAAATACGGCAAATCCTTTGTTATTAAGTGTAATTTGCATCTGCTCAACAGATAATAGAATTAAGCATTCTGATTAATATTAATGCCTAGCTTAGTTTGAATTCTAAACATAATTATCCGGTTCGACCCAAGTCCGGAGCGAAATTGGGACCGAACTGGACCGATCCGTTAACGGTGGTTAAAGAAGGTATTTTATAAATTGTATTAGACTATTTTTTTTTAAAAAAACACATACAATCAATTAAGCGCGATACTGCACACATAATAAATCGATTTGGAAATCGCAATAAATAAAAAGGAAATTCTATGGTGATTTATAGCGAGATAAGCAAAACAGAGAAAAACAAATTAATGGTGCGGTTTAATATTATTTCTCCATCAAGTATATATGAGTGTGTGTATGTGGGTTTTTAGTGCGTAAAAAACGCGGAGTATCAGTAATAAATTTGATTTTTATCCCGGAGAATTCGCAAAAAAATACATATATTTATTTATTTATATACGGTTGGCAAAAAAAATACACATATCCAACTATGTGAAAATAAAAATATGTAACAAAACCAACCACATGTCCTCATTTTTGCATTTGCATTCAACAGAGTAAATTAATTTTGTTGCGCTTGTATTACAAAAAATTGCATTTGTTGAATAAAATAAAAAAAAAATGTATGGTATACGCGCGTATAGAGCCAGCCAAGCTGCCTGCATTTGTTCCTCTTTTTACATTTACGTGCGAAAAACACATTTCGTTATATATATTTTGTTTTTTTATTGCCACTCACATTCACTATAACTAAATGAAGAAACCATAAATTTCTGTTTAATAACGCGATAGATGAATAGATAAAAATTGTTTATTAGTTGAATATATGCTGACAAAATAATTGCTTGTTACGAGGGTGGAATATTAAACGTTAAAATGCTAAATAAGTTGCCGCTTTAAAAATTTATGCTTAGCTAGTGTACGTTTTGTACCACCTAGCATGAAAAAAAGAGTGTCTGCGAAAATAGTGTGCGGTGTGCTTTTAATAATTTAAGCTTTTAATTAAATTTTTGATTCTGACATGAATAAAAAATGGCTTAATATTAGTGCCACGCTCACATGGATGGATGCTTTGCGAAATATTAATTGGTTTGTATCTTAATTGTTAATTTATACGAAACTTAATTGGTTTATAGTGGGAAACAAAGATATAAATGGAATATAGTTTAGATATTGATAAATACGCGTTTGGAATATTGTATTGAGGATATGCATAATCATAACGATAGGATGTATTATTGTGTAAGATGGTTTTAGTATTAGTAGTAGATACTTAGATATACCACAGACAGATGGGAATTCATATGGATGAATTTTGCTGTATTTTAAGTTGCCTACCATATTGACAATAAAATAGTTTGTTTTTTTTTCTTTCGCTTTACCTGCTTTAACCTCAAATCGTACTGTATTACCATTCTTTGTCTGTTGTTATACATACGCATGCAAAATTACACATATAGTGGATGAGAGATTGCAACACTGCACAATTTTTGCTGGTTCCATCTATAGGAATTTAAACATAACATTTTTTGCGTCAAAAATTTCCATCGACTTTTCCCATAAATATATTGTATGTGATAATACGAAATAGGTATCATATGTTATAACACCATATCCATTCGCATACCACACGCTGCATGTTAATCAAAATTACTCGGTAATTGTCAGCTTGTAAAAAATGAATACATTCCTGTAATAAAATTTATTACATTTAATTGTAATTTGGAACATATTTTATCATTAGTTATTGCATTAGGAAGCAATTTAATTTGAAATACATTTATTTGCCAGATTTCCATGCTAATAAATAATGTTGCCGTGGGTAATTTATCTAAATAACATAACTAGCATGTTCTATTAAAGTTGAAAAGTAATAAAAAATAGGAGAAGACAATGGTTAATTTACGAGCAATTACCGATCGGTAAAGTAAAGCCGGATATAGGTTGGTGGTAGAGGAGGTGGCTTTGATAGTAGCGCAGTAAAGAGAAGGAAAAAAAAACGAGTTGAATGTAAACTTGAGGGAATTGCGGATGCTTGCTTTGTTTATTATATAGATCGAGTGCGAGCTTTGAGGACGACCACTGGATATACACATATTTACATATATTCACTTTTATAGCTTCCAAGGGTGGTATGGATAAAAAATCCTTACCAATATGTGCGGCTTGCTTATCATATCATCTCTAAGCAAATTTATTTCAAAATTATGCAAACAAAATAAATTTTCTTTGCTGCCAACAATGTTCTCATAAAAAAATTTATATTGCCGATGCGTTTTATCATTTAATTTATGTAACTGAAAATTTATTTTTCGCCAAAAAATGTGTTTTTGTCGCTGTTGATTGAATAAGCGATATAAATCAAAATAGAGAGCGAAAAATAAGAAAAACACCAACAAAGACATAGCATTCATCCGCTATTAGCATTTATTTTAAACTACTGAATAAGCAAAAAAGTCTTTTTGTGTTTTTGAAAACTTGGCTTTTCGTAAATTATTCCAGTCACACCTCTAAACTACTTTTCTTTTGTATTAGTGCCGACTTTTTCTCGTTAAGCCGTAATTAAAATAAATCTACAACAGAGAGAAACGAGCTTCGGTTCTGTGAGTGAACTACCAAAGTACTTTTCCATCTATTGTATGTATACTTAAACTTTTTTCAAATGGTCTTTTTTCCTCTCTGCGCGCCGTAAAAAAGCGAACTTTTAAATAAAATTAGAAAAGCCATTTGTCGAAAACGCAATCAAGCTAATAACGCAACAACACTCATGAAATCGACCGTAAATGATTCACTAAACACACAATACGTACGTAAATATACAACGCCGATGGAAGAATTTGTTTTATATATGTGCTCGCACACACACACAACGAGAGATAGATAATACGAGCGCGATAACGTTATCTTTCGCATCAACAGGTTATCAAATATGTAGTTTAGAACAAGCCTTGCTCGTACGCGGATTAACCTGTACAATTTTAATTGAATTATTCGTCCTTTTTGCGGTGCGGAATCATGGGAAAGGGACAAGCGGCCGTCGATCGACTTAGCGATAACATTGACACCCTCAAACATGTCATCATCTACCTCAACTCCTTGATTGTGGTGAGTTTTGCAGATACGTAACAATATTTCACAACGAGTAAAAAAGCCAGCCAAGATAATAATATTTTTATCGCAGTCACGCCCCACAATTTACACAGTGAGTCAAAAAATAAAAAATTGTATATTATTCTATTATTCCGTTAGCTGTTTATGCAAAATGTATGAGTAAACTTTAAAGAATAATTAATCGTTATAAATTAAACGAGCAAAAGAACAAAGTATGTGATAATAAGCATGCAATGTTATTTCCAAGGAAAAGCTCGTTGCTAAACTTATTATAATCTTTATATATAGGGGTTGTTTGTTCTATTTACATATTTACACATTATTCACGATAGTGTGCAAGCAGAAAATTAAAAAAAAACAGCGTAAATGGAATTTATAAAAGGCAACGTCGCGCATTATTCCATGAACGAAACAAATAACCTACTTAAAATTGATAAATAACGTTACGTTATATCGGTTTAAAAAGCGGTAATTACATAGATAATGTGTGTGTGTGTGTGTGTG
>JARJDW010006165.1:0-28510 GCA_030264715.1 Adinopsis sp. GC000173 | reverse complement strand
AGGGACTGTATACCTACTGACATAAACCAGTGTGAAGTTAGCCGACCGTTTCCAGCCCACCGTGTCTAGAAATACGGTTCATTTTTAGAATGCAATAACTTTTTTCTTAATCAATATTTCAGCAATCTGTTAAAACCCAGTAATAATACAACTCCTAATCTTCAATTGCCGCTTGTAAAATTGATTAAAAATTGCTAATTAACATCAATAAATCAAATTAGATATAAAACAAAATTGTTTATATCTTTGAAATTTATAAAAAAAATTTGAAACGTTAATACGTGTGTATCAAAAGATAGACAATTCAACACAGATTATAATTGTATATAAACCTCCCTTTGGTCGCACCAAATTACTTAGTTATTGCCAATCAATAAAAGAATAGTTTAAACTCCATAAGAATTACATGGGCGAATAAAATTGTTTTTAACTTTCACAATTATGCATATTTTTTGGGCACTAATATGTCATTAGAAATATAATTCAATGTAGATTATGGCTATATGCTAGTCTACCGATGGTCGCGCCAATCGGTAGGCTACTATATAGCCATAATCTACATTAAATGATCTATTCTTTAACATATTAGCGTCTAAAAATATGCATAAATGTGAAAGTTATAAACAATTTTGTGTGCCCATGTAATTCTTATGGTGTATCTACCAATAACAATTAATTGATTTAAATGGTCAAGAATTTGGCGCAACTATCGGTAAGCTAGCATATGGCCATAATCTACATTAAATTATTTATCTAACGACATATTAGCGTCCAAAAATATACATAATTGTAAAAGTTATAAATAATTTTGTGTGCTCATGTTTTTCTTATGGAATATCTACCAATAATAATTAATTGATTGAAATGGTCAAGAATTTGGCGCGACCATCGGTAGGTCAGCATGTGTAAATAAATCAACACCTTTCAAAGCTTAAAATGACTTTCCATTAAAATTGATTAATGGCTAGAAAGATGTCATAAAAATATTATACATTTTTCAAGTATGTTATTTGCAATAAATAGTGTAAATTGCTTTCATACTAAAATAGCTTACATAAGTGCTATATTGTTAATTCACTGATAATTTTATGAAATATGTATATGTATTCCATTTGAAAACAAATTATTCTATTCACAAAATGTATAATAAATTGAATTTAATGTAGCATAATAAAATAAAAATTAACTGCGGCTACAATTTTTTTTTATAAATTTACGCATAGCTATAAATTTCGGCGTTCGCAGCGTCAACATATTTTTAAAATGTGTTTGAAGCAAGATTTGTTGATTATATTATATTTAACCATCGTAAGTTCTACAATAGATAAATAAAGGTGGCCACAGAGTTATGCAAAGAATGTGTTTCTAAGAAATTTTATATATTTACAAATTGAAGTAAATTAAACCCAATTAAAATGGTATAGGGATACGTTTTACAAAATCTAACAAATATAATAGTAGTGTATGTTCCATAAATACCTTACTACAATACTAAATGTTCTAAAATATATTTATGCTTTCCATGGTAAAATATAGTGAAATATTTTTATTACACAATGTTGCAAAAAACAAATAGAATTTCAAAGTTGTTTAGATTGTATTTTCTTTAATAATGTCGTGATTTGGTATCATGATACGGAGAATATTACTATATATAATGATGGCAAAAATTAGGTATACAAAAATTATTCCAGTAGATAAAATATGATGTAATAGGAGGAAATTTATGGTGCAGGGCTATTTCGAATTGGCCTAAATTTAACTGACGTAAACCTAGAAGTTTAATCCGAATTCAATGATTATTGAATTAAATGTTTCAGCAGTTATAAATAAAAAGATTATAAATAATCTGCCCATCAGAAAAAAATCGTGATATTACACTGTGGAACTTCGATTATGCTCTATTTCTGTCATGAAAACTTATCGCTTAATAGATGTGCCAGTTAATCGAAAGACAGTTGAAAACGAAAGAATAATAATAAGTGGAAAAGAGTAAGAGGCATGGAAATAATAAGATTATTGAAGTCATATGGTTGTTAGAGATGACGATCCGATTTGGTTTTTTCTAAAAATTTGTGGAACGTTGTCTTATACACGTATCTTACAATTTTACTTCACAATTTATTTTGAACTCTATATTAATTTTGTGTTTACTAATTTACATAATTTTTTAATTTAAATTAATTCTATTCTGCAATTTTTTTAATCCACCTTTGTTAGTGACAAAAAAACGCGCACAATTTTATATAATTTTGTTTTTTAAATTCGTTTTCAAGTTTGAAACTATTTGTGATTTGGTCTTACTGAAAATCCCTGGAATGTTGCAATTTTAGTTAAAAATTTGCTCAAATTTGTTTACATTAACAAAAATATAAAATTTGTCGACTCATTCCACTCTGTTTGAAAGTCATATCATTTTTTTTAGCTTGGCTTATCTGAAACTAATTTTATTTTACATTGTTGGCATAATCCTAAGACCACCTGCCTTGTAAGCTAACTAATCATTATTCAATTAGATGTTTCAGCAAACTACCACCCAAGTCTATATTAATTATCTATCAGGCATACCCAACCTACCAGGATATCCGGTAAATGTGGTACCGCCAACAACTACATATGCACCAATAATCAATGCTAGATTAGTAAATAATTAAGAAATAGTTTTCCGCAATTGACGTTAATATTTTCAAAGCAATAAAATAAAAAATTTATATATATAAAACTACCTATTCATATAAAAGGTGAAATATATGTCAAACATTCTTTAAGCTAGCAATTTTCCTTATATAAATCGCTCGCGATAAATACGACAAATAGTTTGATAAAACGCTACACCAAACAGCGACAATGTTCAAACTTCAGTGTTTATTTGTTGCGCTGGTCTTTTGCATGGTGAGTCAGTATATCTTATATCAGCGGTTTCCAACCCAAATTTTGCTAACCTACCATAAGACAAGTTCTTCTTCAAGTCAGGGTCTCCCTTATTTAAGGAATTTACTTAAATCTTCGTATTTCGTTCGGAACTACATTTTTATGGAATTTGTATGGCAAAAATGTGTTCCGCTTTTTGACGGATTGTGCACTTATTATTAGAGATATTAACTTAATTCCAAAAACAAAATATAGTTAAATAGCACACGCATATTGCTATAATAGCTCTTATTTTTTGGAAAAAGCCTCTTTAGTGTCAAAATAGTGATGTAAGAAAACAAAATTAGTCAGCACTTTTACATCGCATATTTAGCATTTATAAATGGCTTTTTCGAAAAAAAATCGACCTGAGTGATATCCCCAATCAGAATACCGCAACCCGTCGAAACTTAAATGCAATTTTTACTATTAAATTTGAGATACATAATATATAATTTTCTTTTTGGTCATAACAACGTACCTGTCAACAACCTACTTCATACACTCATGAATTCGCTTATCCAACTTTGGAAACCGCTGTTCTATATAATTACTTGCTTTGATTAAATATAGCTATTTGTACTATTAGGTTTTGCTGCAAACTACTGCTAAGCCGTATGAAAAGCACCACCAACAACAACATGAAGAAAAGTCGTTGATTCCAAAACCGGACAAAGTGGTTATAGGTAGTCACGCTATGCTTGGAAGCGTTTTGGGACCTGCAAATGCGGGTGTTGATTCAAAAGCAATCTACAATAAACCATTCGGCAAAAATAAGTAACTTCTATTATTCCGAATAAATCTGCAGGTGCTATAAGTCAATGTCAACAAAAACGTTATTATTTATTAATGAAATAAATAATTTCAAAGGCACTAATTTTTATTATTTTTCAATTTTCTCTCACTCCCAAATAAAATCTGAGCTTGTTATTATTATGTAAAAATTTTAAAACAAAAAAAAAGGCAAAATCGTTGAAGTAAATATTAATGTGAAATTAAAGACGAAAATGCTTACACTTTCCTCAAGTGGCCAAAAATGTGTTTCTGAACCAAATAATCAGATTGACATTATGGGTGTATTCCTAGACGTGTTATTTTCGTAAAGCATCGTAAATACTTCAATTACAGTCATAAAGTTGTCCATTAATTGTACTTATACTTTTGAAGAGGTCGAAATTGGTTGATAACGATTTTATTTGGACCTACCTTTTTATTAGAATTGATGGTTTCATCTCCAGTAGGATAAAATGTATTAACCAAACCAAAACGGTCGACATCTTTAAATGCGTTTCTGACCGGGTTATTGGATTCAATCTTGTAAGTGGTGACAGTCTATCACGAAAGAAGGTCATATGGAAATCCAATACCTGCTAGAAGAATGAAATACTGATGTTGTGAAAATAATCCGATACTTGTAAAATTTAGCATATGGGCATAATTTTATATTTAAAACAACTTATCTTGATAACATTTTATCGTATTCTTGCCCGAAATGCCACTTTACCTGAACATAAAATCAATTTTTGTGATTTTGTTAAAGTGATGCGATAATTGTGAAATTTTGTAAATGTGCATAATTTTATATTTTAGAGAACCCATTATCAGGTCTCCTTTAAATTTAAAAAAATGAAAATATGCTTGAATTTCCAAAATCTCAAAACTAGACTTTCTAAATTTTTGATCAATTATACTTTTAGTGATGTCGATTCGGGGACACAGTGTATATTCAACTTGACAGGAAATTATATATATATTATGTTTTTTTTCCATTACACTTGAATAATTTTTGAATCACATACATACCTTTATCAAATGTACCAAACTTATACTTCGGCATAACATGTTCAAAGCCAGTAAAAAGTATCACTGATACAACTACTATTTCACAAATGCCATAAAAATATATTTAAAGCATAAATGTATACATACAACTCTAGTCTGTAACTACCATATACATGTAATGCAAATTACTTTCATAGAAATCATATAATAAATTATTTTATTTTGCAAATCTGCTAATCTTGTTATCTTATTATATCCACATATATTAAACTTGCAAATAAATCATTATATTCCAGTGGCGGCGCCAGCTTTTTCTGTTTAGTTGGGCGATTACCGGCAATAAATTAAGAACGTGGGCAGCAAAATTTTTCAATTTAAGATAAAGAGGTATTAAAACCAAACTGCCTATATATTTACTAAAAACAACACTTTAGAAAATGAATAAAATAGAGATATTTTTTGGTTATTATAGTTTTTCTTTAAATTTGATCGTTAAATAATTCTCTTTTCACCAAACTAAGAAATTAATTCGACTACAAAGCTATAACGAATTTAACGCAACTTCAAAATTTGTCATACAATGAGAAAAAAGTAGTAAAAAAGTAGATTATATAAAATTCAACAATACGTTTTAAAAATCTAATATAACGTATAGCCTTTCAATGTGAAACCTTAGAAAAAGTTATAAATAACAATGAATAAATGCTGTTTAATACTATTTTACTAAAATTATATTGCGATAACCAAATTACAAGGTAAAACAGGATTACATAAATATTTATATTCTTTTAGATTATAGAAATCATCAATTTTCCTGAGAAAGAATTAATGAACATTAATTGGACGATCAGTTGGGCGACAAATATTATCACGTGGGCGCTGGCCCAACCGTGCCCAACTCTGACGCCGCCACTGTTACATTCAAAATGAACAATAAAGTGATTCATAATTTATGCAACGCATAATGTAATAAAAATTATATTTTTGAAATTACAATCTGGGTATAAATTTCAAACAGGTCGCGAATCAACGACACATTAAAATGTTGTTTACACTAGGTGTATTCCTAATTTTTTGGTTGGCGATCGTAAGTTTAATTAGCATTTTAATTTTATTACTAATTTGTATCGAATTAGAGTGTTGAAGAGATTGCAACTCAAAATATCAACTACGTGTCAGGCATACCTACATCGCCTGGATTGCCAGTTGTTGTGGTAGCTCCACCATCTCTACCACCACCTAGTATTAATTACATATCAGGTATACCTGCAGTGCCTCCAGTAGCTGTTGTACCTCCAACATACACAATCCCTCCAACCCCTCCAGTACTTGATATTAGAATATTCGACTATTAAAAACTTACTCAATATATTACTATTTAGAGCGTGAGTGTGAAATGTAAAAGAGTAATTTTGAGTAATTCGCATAAAGAGGCATATTCAGATCTTTTCTATTTTTTAACCTAGACAACTATCTATTTATGGCCCAAGCTGCCAGTCAATGAAAAGTGACTTTTGCTGTGTAGGCTACAAAAAAGATGGCAATTTGGGTAAGAAAATGTTTTCTCCTTTTTTAACGTATGCACACAACAAATCAGTTACAAAAAAACAGCAGCCCATTTTTATGGTTCAAGCCTGACTTATATTTCTGTATTATTTAAAGTTAAATTGACATTATTCAACAAAAAAATATAAATATTAATAATCATATTAGTTTTAATTGATTTTTTTTAGTATGATTTATGTCAATTTCTCTTGTTTTCAATATTTAAGAGGTAAGAATAGAGGTAATAGCACAGATAATCTTGTTTTTTGTTATCATAATATCAGACAATATAATATAGTAATATTTTTTCATTAGATTCATCTTTTGGGGAAATACATACAAAATTTCATGCATATTTGTTTATTAGTTTCTGTTTAACATTCAATTGAATCAGGAAAAATGTGTAATTTTTCTTAAAATGGATGAGTGAAAAGTTTCACTGTTAATGTAAAGCAAATCAAAGCAGGAAACTAAAAATAAGTTAATGAAGTATATTTGTGAATTTGCATCATCAATTAGAACCATTTACAAGTGGTTTTAAAATTTTCATTATGATCAAATAAGCACAAATAATGTTGAACGTCCTGGTCGCCCGGTTGTTGCCTCTATGTCAGATGTCTTTAAGGCAACTCGTGATATGGTGTTAGAGGATAGATCAATGAAGGTACTTGAATTTTTAGTACTGTGGACATCTCAACTGAGCAGCAGGTGCATAACATTTTGCACCATTATTTTCAGATAAACAAGCTGTTAACAAGGGAGGTGCCAGAAGGGTCGCAGGTTTGAAGTTATTTTCACCCAGTCTAGTGCATCTAAGGTGCCGTATCATTACGCCTTGGTCACACGACGCTGGTTTACCAGCCGCTAGCGGCTGCTTGCTGTCAGCAACACCAGCGGTTGGCTACCAGCACCAGCCTGGATGGGTTCACACGTGACAGACAAAACAGCGCGCTGCTGCTGTTAGTTTTATTCAAAATTATAAATTGGACTGTGTCAAAATGTCAAAACAATATCCACGTGATCCAAAATGATAGCGCTGGTGACACAAACAAGGTTCACACGACGCTGTTGCTAGCGTGTATGTCACTTGATCAAGCAAATAGCGCTGGCAAAATTGGGAGACCCCAACTCTACTAGCCGCTACTAAAATCGCTTGGTTGGTGCTGGTACCAGCGTGTAAAAGGGTTCACACGATAGCTGCTAACAGGAAGCAGCGGCTAGCGGCTGGTAAACCAGCGTCGTGTGACCGAGGCTTTACTGTGGATGAAACATGAATATCCTACAACACGCAGAAAACAATCAAAATAATGTCTTGGCCGAGGAGAATCCGCACCAAAGAAGGCATTTACGTTTTTCCCGATTCTATCGAATGCTAAATATAAACTAATTAACAAATTTACATGAAATTTGATGTCATTTCCTCCAAAATATACATCTAATAAAAAATAACTTCAATAAGTACAAAGGACGCATCGTTTTAAAAATTACGTGGACGTCAAACCACCCACGTAAGTATATTGATAAAAGTGTAATAAAAAACATTTATGAAAGAATTTCAATTTAAAAGTTGGATTCAAAATTATACAAAGTAGTTTGTACATAAACAATTCTCGGAAAATATACGTATGTGCAACATTCTATGATACCCTGATAAGCCATTAAATACCAGAAAGTGAATGTGTAAAATTCAATGTAAAATCGTTTCGCTTGCACTTCGCACGGCGAGTTAAAATATTTCATTGAATCAAATCGTGTTATGTAACTTGGATTACTGTTCAACCAGATTAACCATTTAAATATAGCCAAAATAGTGGCTACTTAACTTTGGAGTCAATTGCATTTTAAAGATAATATGAAGTAATTTGGATGACTGCTCAACTAGATTGATCATGTAATCATCCAATTCGGAATGGCTGGTATAGTCAAAATAGCACCTACTCTACTTTGGTGCCAATGGCATTTTGAAGATAATATGAAGTAATTTGAATTACTGTTCAACTAGTTACGAGATTGGCTATAAGACGGTAATTTACCTATTTATTTTTATTAGAATTATAATTGGAATTTCAAAAATAACTATTTTACAAGAAAATATTAATGATTTATAAACATAAAAAAAACGGCCAAACTAACAAAATAAAAAGTAATTGTGTAATGATTGTGTCATTTTGGAAGATATTTGAGTTTGTTAAAAAAAATAACCAAAGTTAACTTGGGATAAAGTGGTATTTTAAAATAAATTTTCAACAATCAAGCCTATTTTTACAATTATAACATTTTATTAAATTTTTTTAGAAGCAAAAATGGAAATATTTCGCACATCTTGCTTGTGAATTAAAACCGCGAGCCATGTAAAAAAGCTTAAAATCATAAAAATATGAGGAAATTTGCAAGATCTTTGCAAAATTTGCAAACATAATGGCTTTTGATACTTTATTATTGAATATTAACATTTTACAAGCTAAATAATCGTGCCACGGGTAGTACTGTTTAGTGCAACCCCAATAAAGAGCATGATGCTGCAATAATTATATTTATCAACAATTACTTTATTTTTATAAATTATAAATATTTTCTTGTAAAATAGTTATTTTTTAAATTTTAATCATAATTTATTTAATAGAAATATATAGGAAAATTACTGCTTTATTTGTAACAAGTTTTCTTTATATTTATTTCTATTTTTTGATCTCATTTTGTCTGATCCCATTTAGTGTGGTCTCAATCATCCGCGGTCTCATAAGGTTATGGTTTCTAACATCGGCGGTCTCTTCTTACCGGTCTCTTTCGTCCGGTTACAGTTGGTACATTGTAACGTTATGTGTAAATTGCAATATGAGGTGTTTCAGAATAGAAGCGCAATCTGAACACATAGAGTTGACATAAAAATGCAAATTAGACATACATATTATTCTCGACTGGTGATATGATTTGGTTAATATATTTTATTAGAGCAAAATTGAGTATATTACTTAAAATTAACTTCAATGTTTTATTAAATTAGCGAAGTAAGACAAAACATTGAACTTCATTTACTTGTATATCCAAACGTTTCAAATTATATTTTCATGAAGTCATATGTAAGAAGATTTTGGTTCTTATACAATACTTCATCTGCCAACACAATGGGAAAGGTGATTTACATTAACATGATCTGAATTTTTAACATTACTCTGAAATAATGAAGGAAGCCTTTTTAATACAATTTTCCCTTTTATTTTATGTAAATATATTTGGAATTTAGAATTACGTAAATGTTGAAAAAGATATCAATGAAATCTTTACGTAAATGGGTATAATTAACATTACAAACATGTTTATAAGTTTCAGTCGCGTATGCATTTCGTACAATGTTAAACATGTACTTTATCATGCCAAAATGTGTAAAAGAAACTTTAGCTATTTCTGTTGATAACACACTAGATATATATAATATAAAGAAAAACGCTTGTTTTTAATACGTTTGTTCAAACATTTTCGAATCGCAACAATGTTTCGATATATGGTTGTCTGCGTAGCTTGCTGGGCGGTAAGTACCAAACAAAATATCTATAAACTATATATTATTTTAAAATATGTTATTTAACTATTAGATCGTTTGCCAAATTAATGATGTTGCCGGAAAAGTTGAGCGTCATGATAAGTCACTGTTTGGATTTCTTCCCATACCTAAACCGTCTAAGCTTAACCTTCATGCTAATGTAAACCTTGGAATTCCATTTGGACCAGCAATTAATTTTGGTGGCAGTGAAGACTTTAACAATCCGTTTGGAAAAGCTAAAGCTTGATTGAATATTTTAAAATATTGTAAACATAAAGTAAGCGGACATAACAAATGATATTGTGTATGATTTTTTATTCAAACCAACGAAATAAATCCATATTTTTTACATCAGCGGATCCTAACCATAGAGGTTCTGACCCAATTTTGGGTCTACGAACGTACCACTTGTATCCATTTATTACATCGAGGGTTAAAATAATCTAATTCCGTTTTCGGGTATTTCATTAATCTTTTTCATTTTTCAAAGATTATAATGTATATTCCACGTGGTTTTAGTCGTTTATCTCAAGGAACTTGACCCACTTCAGTTCTGCGTTTTCTATATACATATAGAATTTTTTTATTATTATTTTTGGCTAGATAGGCACTAAAAATATCGGAACGCTGGTCTACATAGCTGTCATTGAACATTTTTCTTTAATTTGGGAATTCGGGGGTATAATAATATTTTTAAAACAACTCTCATTAAGTAAAGTAGAATTAACGAGTATGATCTTGTTATTTGATTGAAAAGGTAACATTTATTTTTGAATTAATAAGATTTACAAATACATACACTCATCGCTAGTCATTACCGTCATTACGAAGAATTACGACAATTTACGACACACCTACTACCATCTAGTGGAGAATAACACAACTATACAATAAAACTGTCAGAAAGTAGCTCTTTTTTAACGTCACGTTGACATTGAAATAGTAACATAAATATTTTTCAGATGCAGTATAAGTGAGAAAGAATGGAAGAAGTTGATAAAATAATAATAGATTCATTAAAAGCTTTGAACTGGTAAATATTTGAAATGATTAATCATAATTGTCATCTATTCTTTCATTAATGTTTTCAGTGATTTTGACGATGATTTAGTAAGCTTAAAACAATTCCAAGCCGATAACATTATAAATGCACTCTCTACATGTTTGGAGGTAATAAATCCAACATTAAAATTGCCTAAACGTATGCCGGAATCAATGAGTATGAAGCTGAAGCTGGCCACCAACTTGGTTGAGCATGTGCAAAATGCTGGATTTCGGGGTGATATTGGATATCAGTCGATTTTGTATTCGAATGACATCGAATTGCGGCGAGTATTAATGTTTCTACTTGAGCACTTACCTAGAGAGAATAATAAAATCCTTGTTTCGGACACTATCGGTATGTTTGATCCATGTGCTATTGTTCAAACAACTAATTTCTGAATTTATTAAATAGGTTACGTTCCTAGATTAGTGAAACAAATTGAAGAAAAAGTTAAACTAAGTTTGCAAACTTCTTGGCTGCCAGCTAACATATGTGATGTTAAAAAAGTTGATAGAATTTATATTAAGCAAAGTTATGGAGGTTCAATTCCACTACAAACCGAATTTATTAAATTTCCACATTGTAATTTAAGGAAAATTGATGATGAAGATAACAAATTTAATAGAGGTAATGCTTTTAAGAACATATACCTATTAATCAATTTTCTTTTTTCCCAATAAAATAATTTAGTTACTGCTTTACTACTATTAATAAACACTAGGGAATGTACTCACGAATATTACTTTTAAAATGACTATAGAAAGGCATAAAACATTGAATTTTTTTTCCTGCACAAAACCTGAATATAACAATGATTTTTCTTCTTTCTTGAACAATTTTTATCATTACAAATTTAGATCGAACAGTATACCAAATCAAAGATACATAAGGGTCTAATTCTAGAAATAACAAATTTATTTTATATTTATTTATATTTACAAATGATAATGAAGATTGCATTGTTCCGATATGTACTGATAAATGTTTGTAGAGCAAGAAAAGCCCTATCGAATGAATACTCACACTTTGTCAAACAGAAACAAATCGTTGTACAATAAACGAAAATATAAAAACGTTAGGAACATCTTATCCAACCCAATATTTAAAGCTTCACTAGAATATAAAATTATATATCCATTCTTTTATTGTATTAAGTTGTTATTAAGATAACAGTTTGTCTTTTTTAAGAATTTATAGGGCGGTTTATTTTAAATTACATATTCAAAAAAAAACCCTGTCAGCTAATGTTATCATAAAACATTGCAATTTGGTCATAAAACTCTTTAACAAATAGCAGTCACTGTTTGTTTAATATGTAAGAAATTAAGTTTTATTGATATTAAGCGTTGTGGATCAGAAAAAAATTTAAAATATTAATCCAAATGTAAACTGCAAAATTTTAATTTAAAGCCATACAATTCGTCTTTCCATTAATTCAAAGCGCTTTGCCTCCCAAAAATCTTGCGCATGTTTGTGTTTAAATATATATTTTAATTAGGTACTATTGTTATACCCATTATTTTTATCACAATGTATTGTAATAGACGAGTCTACTAATTTAACTTTATTTCAGATATGCAGAATTACATTATTCATCACTTGCCACCAGTCACGCAACAGTGCAAACGAAATAATCTCTACCCATCACTACTATTCAAAGATAATGAATTTACAACAACCAAAGAATTGCTATCGAATGAAATTCCGCAAGGTAACAATGAAATTGATGAATTCCAAATTCCAATAATTCCTATATCGAGCGATATCGATAATACTACTACTAGTAATGAACTGGAAGGAAAAAATGCACACACAAACGATACGAAAGAGAAAATCAACAATATTATTTTGAAGATTAAAGCTAGTACAGAAAATTATCAAGTGTTGCAAGAGGATGTGAAAAATTTGCAGACGAAACGCGACCAATTGGAGGCATCTAAAATCAATGAGAAGGACGAACTGAAAAGTGTGATGAATAAGTTGAATGTTAAATCTAAAACGCTGACGGTTTTATCGAAGGAGGAGAACATGGCCAAGTTGAAGAATCTAGTAGATAATGGAAATGTGCGTTTGTTGGATTTAGCGAATCAATGGAACGAAGTGCAAACGCCACTAATAGAACAATACAAATCATTGAAGAGCAGTCTGAGCGAACAGGAATTAAAACTACAAGAGGAAAAGGATAAGTTGTCGATTATAAAGGAACAAATTCTGCATCTGGATGAGGAGATTGCCGAAAAAGAAAAATTTGAAAAATATTTGCTTAGCGAATGTGAGAAGATTAATAAAGCCAACAGCCGTGCTGGTTACACACGGCGAATTTTAGAAATTATTGGTAATATTAAGAAGCAAGATGTTGAAATTAATAAAATTTTACGCGATACGAAAATCGTACAGAAGGAAATAAGCTCACTGACAGGACAATTAGAACGATCATTCACGTTATGCGACACCATGATTTTTAACGTGAGTAGTATTCGAATTTTAGCATTAGCGTAATAGTGATTTTGGTACGGCCATAGTTTAGCGAGGATCGATAGGATAGAGATAATAGTAAAAGAACTTAAACTTTTTCTGGCTTTATTAAAAGTAACTAAATGAAGTGACAATTTTCGTATAACTCATTAAAAGAACAAGAACAATAAGTACGAGAAGTAGAAATTGAAGTAAGAATGATGTTATTTAACAAAATCTTCTTCAATCAGCATCAACTCTTGCGGGAATTTGCTTCTTTAAGATTAGAGTTTAGTAGCATTTTTAATTAAGTTAAAAATGTTTAGTTGCTCTATAATAAAATTAGATATGTATACTCCATTGAGACGGTTAATGCGTACCCCTACAAAGCTTTTGCCACACTTTGGGAAACACTATTATATGCTCTTTTGATTTCCAATTCTTACAAGAAATGTAAACGTTTTCTTTTGACAAAAATATAAAATATGTAGGTTTTCTATTGCTTAGATATCGAATACAAGTAACGTAGATACCTTTCGAAGTAATGTACGTAACACGTGTAACGGCATACTTATTACCATACGTGCTACATGAGATATACTTCAACTATGGACAAAATGTTCTTGAAAACGAATTTTAAATTGATTAATCGCTGAAACATTTTGATTGTTACACAATTTAAAAAATTATCTTGTATCAAATATTAGACAACTAAGTTTTTTCCTTTTTTTTTTGTTGCAATCTACAAAAGTGCGCCATTAGTACCTATCGAGGTTATTTTTAATTAGTGGCAATTATTGCGATTATTCGCACAAAATTTCAACTATATTGCTTTATACTCTATATTTAACGTTCCTTTGAATCGGGAAAGTACTGTTTTCAAAAAAATGTATGTATGTATTTATTATATTTAAAAAAAATGTATGTAAATGTAATGTACTTTTCTGGAGAGGTGGGCAGTACGGTCTCTATTAAAACCCATTTTTGTTTATAAATGTAGATTCATCGTTTCGGGCACTAAGTTTATAAACAAAGATGGGTATTAAATTGAAACAGTTTCGCCCTCCTCGCCAAAAAGTGCTATAAACCGTCGTACAATTTCTTACAAATACGTACGAATTAGTCGCGAGCCCTGTAACCACATACATATTCTTATATAGACTTGTTTGTATCTGACAACTTTATACGAACAAAATGTCGCACAAATTTTCATCCAATGTAATCGTAGGCTAAACTAAAGCATATGCAATTTGTTATCAGACCCACCTTGCCAAACTATTGCTATCGAAAACATTTCAAAATTTGATAACCCATCGGCGTTGAATCAATTTGTTATTTTACGTTACAGGATGCCAAACATGATGAAGTATCAAGGAAATCCTATAAGTTATTAGCTTCCCTGCATTTTGACTGTGAGACAGTCATTGAGGCAGTCACCAGTATAGGCCAGATTGAGCGCGAAATTCGTAATCTGCAAGACCAAATCGATGGGGAAATGGAGAAGGATATCACTACAAAATTGGAACGTGTAAATCAAGATATTGAAGATATACGTAAAGAAAGTGCGATTTAATAATAAATTATTTTATAACGATAACTATTTGCTATATGGTTTAGCGACTTCCGGTGGAATATATTCTTCTTCGACTACTTGCTTATCACTGCGTGTTTCAACAGATTCGTCTTCTTGCAATTTCCCTTCTTCGATTGTTACCTCAATTTTATCTTCGTTTTCAAAGAACCATAGTTTTTCTTCTTTGGCTTTTATGGCACTGGCTAGCTCCTCAATGTGCGCTAAACGTTTAGAGATTTGTAGTCGTTTCAATTGCTCGTCCAACGCCGCCTTACGTTCGTTCTCCCATTGGACATACAATTTACATTGATTGTCAATATCTTTTTGGCTCATTTGTTGCACCGATTTGATAACATTGTCCTCCAACAATTTCTGCGTATCAGCTTCCATAGTTTTTATTGATTCAATTAACGGTCGAAGCGCATTATCATTAGGTATCAGATTTACAACATCTGAGTGTAAAATTTTAATAGATTGAATCACTTTCTTCAAGCATTTTTCATCCTCGAACAAACAACAACCTAGCACATATAATGATTTTTCTAAATCGTTGCGGCAGCGCTTTGTAAAGTCTCTCAAAATCTTTCCTATAATCTTATTGGGATCTCTCAAGTCAAAGTGTTGATCATCAAATGGATTACGTAAAAATTTAACTCGTACTTTAACTTCATCCTCCGGCTCTTCGATTTTTGGAGCTTCAGGCCACTCACCCGGATTAAGCAAATAGTTCCAGCAGTGAATTAAACCCAAATTATTGCTTAAATCATGTTCAGTTTCCTCTTGCAACATCAATTGAGCTGCCGTTCTTACACCACTCACAAAATCACGTTTCTTATAAAACTTATCCATTAGTAAATTAGCAGTGTAGTAATCTAAGAATATTCCATAATTTAATCTATCATCTAACACCTCCAACAATTCTTTACTACGATTTATACCAAGCAAGTAGCGAATGGTTGCATGTTCTGTCGATTTCAGCATGTTGGAAGTTTCCGGACTAAGTCGTAGTTTATGTAACACATCCAGAAATTCATCAAATTGTATTGCATCTTGTACTTTATTCGCATATAAGTCAACATCCACAGCGGTTATACTTCCATTCTTATTGTACCTTTGATCGATTTCCGTATACAATTCATCCGCATTGATTTTGCTCAATATCGGCGAATTGGTTCGTTGTATCCATGCTTCGTTACAATAATATGATTTCGATAAGAATGATCGCTTGATTATTGTAGTTGGACTTCTTAATTTTGGAAACTTTGAAAATAGCATTCGTGCAGGCAACATGATGAACCTAACCTCAAACCTTAACTCAAAGCGATTCTAACGAAGTTAGTAATAATTGCAATGATGGATTTATATATTTAGGATGTAATACTCTTTACAAATCTATCGTTTAAAATAATATCAAATACATTATTTTAAGCACCTAACATTTTTTATTGAAATGTATTAATTAAAAAAAATCTAGATTAAATATTTATTTGAATTAATTCATAATTGTAAGCAATGCATTAATGTCTTTATATCTACATTTATTACCCTACTATAAATTTAAAAAATTAAACATATTTCATTATTTTATAATCAAGAGCATAAATCATTCATAAATATATATTTGAATATCCCGCCAGTTTCGGCAAATGTGTTTCACTTTTGTTTTGACATTTGTTTTGCCGGGAAAATAACTTGAAAACTAAACTTAACCTAATAATATCTAATATAGAGCGATACCACGATATACTTCTTAAAATGCTGGAAATTGACTTAAATGAAGAATTTGCAGCACTACGTGAAATCGCCAGCTGCCAGTTATGGTATGGTTACTTACTCTTCCCTAATAAAATACGTGAATATAATATATTTAAACATTTTCAGCAAGGGCAATCAGAAACTCATCGAACTTGTGTCATGTAACCATATAGTTTGTGATGATTGCTTAGGTGATAAAAAATGGTGTGTAGTTTGTAAAGTAACCTTCAAACCTAACGAAAGAATTGAAAATCCTTTATTGAAGAATGTAGCGTTACAATTAGCAAAGATTGACGAAGTACTAAAGAACTCCAATAAAAATCGCTATACCTTCAATGTACCAAAAAATTGTTTTGACGCCTTGGAGCAAAAATCAATTACTAAGCCTTTTAAAAATAAATCTATTACATATACACCTGAAGCTGTAAGGAATACAAAGGGTGAAACAGAATTGCATACAGCAAGCAAAAAGGGGAATGTTAATAAAATAAAGGAGCTCTTGGAGAATAATTTCAATCCCAATGAGAAGGATTATGCACAATGGACCCCATTGGTATAGATTTAATATTACTAATATTTGCTTACTTAGAATCATTTATTTTCAGCATGAAGCTGTTGATAGAGATAAAATTGAATGTGCTCAAATTTTATTGGAAGCTGGAGCATGTCCTAATGCAATCGGTAATAATTATGTGACTCCACTGCACCAAGCAGCTCAAAATGATAATCTTAAAATGGTAAAATTATTAATGAAATATGGGGCGAATCCGCTGTATGCCAACAATGAAAGAGAAATCGCATCGTAAGCTGGGCAAACCTTTAAATTACAACGTAGTATAATATTTATTGATGTTTTTAGAGATTTATGTGAATCACATGCGGTGAAATGTGCTTTACAATCACCACCATCCAAACCAGAGAATAAACAACGCTATTTCGTATCGCATTCTAACAAGAATTATTACGCATCGACTATTTCTAAAAGTTGTCATAATCAATTGAAATCAATGGACTACACTTATTCGGAGCAAAATGTTTCGCTAATAGTAACTGGTCATTCAGAGAAAAATGGATCAGTAAACTTTTTACACGCACTGGCAAAAGGAATAATGATAATTTCCGAAAGAAGTAATAAATATTCTAATTATATAATACAGGAATTATATTTTTCCGGAACTGAAGCTATAAAAATTAAAGTATTCTGATTCAGTACCTTTCCTAACTCATTTTTTGGTATTGATTCTAAGGATGGCCCTAGTAAGGACTTTGAATCTATTTTTATTTTATTCCGTAAAAAAATGTTGCTGTTTTATTCCGAATTTCATTGTAGACACTATATTTTTTCGGTTGCAGTTTTGTTTTGAAATCTTGTTTTGTCAAAAGTTTGAAGCAAGATAGGCATAATATAAAGTTCGCAGACACATACTTCAAAAAAGTAAAGACGATATTTATATTTAATTCTTTTTAGACAAGTACTCGTTATTTAAAAAGTGTCGCGTTACTTTTTTATAGTTTCAAACGCGTTACTTTATAAGTAACGATTGCTTGTTGAAAAAGTATCCAATACAAATAAAGTCGATATTGTTAAAGTATTATAGTAACGGCAACGCGATACTTTTTTGAAGTGAAGTTCCAGTGTCCGAAAATTTAATATATTGCTTTGGTGATTTCACTCTGAACTGCAATATTGTCAAATTTTATTCAAGGCCGGTATCAGTCTTTACCAACACCAGTTGATAAAATATTGTAGAAAAACATGCACTACATTTGTGTTGTGTACTGTCTATAAATTACAATACAGAGTATAATTAGCAAAGTGATATACCAAATGCAAAACTGAAAAGAAGGCAATACACAATATTAAATGTTTTTTATTTAAAAGAGTAGCGGGGAAAATCCAAATTTACATGCAAGCTTAAGAAGGCCAAAGTTTTGTTGGATCTCAAGCCCTTTCTGGTTTTGAGCTCTGATTTAATGCCACAAATCATCATTTCCAATGTTGGAAGCACATGTTGCAAAATTCGTTGTATAAAGTTAATGGCATAATGCACAGATTTAATTTTGCGCCAAAAATTAACAAATTCAATTAATACTTTCTAACAACCGCTGCCAAAATAGAAAGTAGCATCTGGTGCGAATTCATATTATATATAGCTTCAGTCACGGAATTTAACTGTCCATTAGTATTACTAAGGGAGAAGGGACTCATTTGGACACCAGGGCAGACATTGGCATTGGCTACTCTAGTACCTACCTGCAGGTAAAATTTTTATTCTCAGAGGATGGCGGAGGGTGAATCTAAACCACCCCTGAAAGTAAAGTGGCAGTTTAAGTCTTTGACATGACCAATTGTCCACATGTGCCCCGTCCTCCACCTATAAGTGTATTAATTTAAATTAATCCATATTTAACGTTATGATTTCAGAACTTGACAGGTTTCTCTTTAATCCTTATATGGATCCCTCCTTAGTTGATAAATCAATCCGTGACAGTTTCATCTCATCAGTTACAAATAATTTGGAATGCAAACCATTGCTATTCGATGGAATGCATTTCTTCGTCGTGAAGACTCATAAAAGATTTGTGGTTAATAATATCACTTACTTTAGAGAAGATCTGATGAAGATTATTGAATTCGCTGGTGGGCAAAACTTAACTAGAGCACCAACGGATCACCGTGTATCGTCTTATGAAAAATCCCCTTTTCATGCGCCGGAAAAAATCAAACGGTGCGCTCACTTTATTGTATATGACGGGGCGAATCCGCCAGCGTTGCAATATAAGATGAATGAATTGAAGCACGTTAGTGCAAAATGGATAATTGACGCTATACTTAATTTCAAAATAGATGTAAAAGATTTTTAATATTTACTTTTAAATAATTATTTAATATTAAAACTTTGTTCATATTAGATAATAAAATATTATTATGTGTTTTATTGTATTTGTGTATGTGTGTTATTTTTTCATATTATTTTTAGTCTCAATGATAGTACTGTCTTGAAAAGTATAAAATGTATGTTGGTCTCAATATTGTTAAGTTTTTAAACGTAATAAAATGAATTTCGGCTTGTGGTGCACCTTGCAACCACATAAAAAAGTGTCACTGAACTATATTCTCTGTTGATGCATAGCGGAGTAGTCATGTTTAAGGACAAAAAAGCGACAATGGAAAGAGTCCAGCTGACTCAAATATTTCAAAACCTAACAATAATTCAACCATACATGTCTTGTACTTTTCAAGACTGTACTACTATCATAACGAAAAATATAACTACATTGCGGATAATAGTTGATTTACCCTTGCATCTGAATATCAATATATCATATCCTATTATAATTGTAACATTTATAAATTCACAAAAATATGTATATATTTCTTATAATTTTTACAATACATTAATGCTAAATTTAACTAAAATAGAATTTGCAATAAATAATGCGTGTTTAATGTTAAACGTTCCTGTTTAAATCATTAACAAGTATCTGTCGAAATAATTCCCCAGCGTTAAGTAAACACTATCAGTTTGCTTAGAACAAATCAAATTTTGATGTCACTGGCACCTAATACAGATTTCAAAGTACCTTTTTTTTCTAGTAAGTTCTTTTTCAGCGAGCAGTCCCGACAGCTGGCAAGAGAGTGACTCTTTGGAACCACTGATTGTCCTGGATCAAGAACCAAGGGAATGATGACATTGCCATGGCTCTGAATCTGACTACTTTGAGAGTAAGTAAGTTGAGTGCGAGTACCCGAAGGAATATTCAACGCTTCTATCCGAAAAATGAGTGACTCGTTAGAACCAATGATTGCCTTAAATCTGGATCAAGCACCAAGTGGATGATAATGACATGTTATCGTCATGGCTTCAAATCTGAACCGAATCGATAACCAAACATCGAAAACACTGTTATTTTACATATTTTGACTCGCAATTATCGGTAAGTAGAAGTCTATTTAATCACTTTCATCCGAGATATACAATGGAGAAGATGAAGAATTTTGCGAGAACTTTTGAATGGCGGCCAAATCTTCATTATTGCCGAAAACAAACTTATACACTAGGTTTTGAATTTTGGTTCGCAATAAAAGTCTTTTTTGAAGAGAGAGTTGGCGCGTGTAGGGCAATAAACTTTCATAAAATTTCATGTCAGATTCATCGTGTAAATCCATTTGTTGATTTTGTAATTTTGTTTGTTTTGCTTTCTCACTTCTAATAAGCGCAATACCAGTAGCATCATCGTCAATATTTTGTTTTCGCTTCAAATTCCTTGATTCTGTACTGCTTGTACTTGAAGAAGATTCCTTACTTTCCGCATTTTCAGCCACATCCTCTTCAATTTCAATATCACTTTTTGAACAAGAATTTTGAAGCTCAAACTGATCGCGTAAAAATATTTTTTCTTTTGCTTTCTCACTCCCAATATGCACAGTGGCAGTGTCATCGTCGTTAGACCGTTTTCGCCTCAAATTTCTTGATTGTGCCTTGCTTGTACTTGTAACACGTTCCTTATTGTCCGCGATTTCAGTTATATCCTCTTCGCTTTCAATATCACTTTTTGAGCAGGAATTTATAAGCGAAAATTGATCGCGTAAAAATGTTTTTTGTTTTGCTTTCTCTGTGTTATCGTCGTTAGACCGTTTTCGTCGTAAAACTCTTGATTCTGCGTTATTTGTACTTGCAACACATTCCTTATTTTCCGTGACTTCGGCCGTATCCTCTTGAATTGTAATATCACCCTTTGAACTAAATTTTCTAGGTCTAAACTGATCTTGTAAAAATGTTAGGCGTTCATAATATTTCCATATTGGTTTGTATGACTCTTCATCGTCAGAGGGTTTAATTGCAGTTTTTTTCATTTCACGCCTGTATATATCGCGAAGAGTTTTCCATTTTGATCTACAGACACTACCTGCAAACAGAATAATACATACATTTTGTTGCCTTTACAAATAAATTTATTCAGTAATCCCATGATTCATTTTAAATGGGATATATATTTTTATCCACTGTGAGTGAAATTGCTGAGATTAATATGGGACCTATTACAACCTGTAAATATGCCAGTTCCAGCTGAAGGCAGATTTAAAAGATCATTTTTAGGATCATTTGTGAAAAAAATATCGATACATCGACATCATCAATGTTTTTTAGAAAATTTACATGTTTTTCCATCGATATTTAGCTTTTGGTACTATCGTTGTCACCTCGTTATTTTCTCGATACATTGCTAGAATCGAATTAAGAGATAATTCGCTAAATATTTGGAGGGAATAATGTTCCACCAATCCCAATTTGTTTAAAATAACATGAAAATTTTAAAATATAGTTACCATGTCAGTGTCTTTTGAAAAGTTGATTTTAAAGATAGGCAAATCTATTACTCAGCAATGTAATAGACTGCCGGGCTATTCTACGATTTGCTGATTTGTGAATTAATGTAAGAGAACAGAAATTAGGTTTAAAATTTCTTTTACTTGAAATATTTTCTGTTTTTATTATTGTATTGTACTAAACGTTGTGCATTGCAAACTTTATTTATTATTCTGAATATCAGCCATATACATCGAAACATCAATGTTTTTTATTCGATAATATCGATATATATACTACAAATTAACTTCGATGAATGAATTATCGATGGTTTATTGTCAATGTACATCCCTAATCGTTTTCAAATTGAATAAATGTGTGCAATTGATGGGGATTTTGGGACACTTGTCGATCATCGAAATTGTACACTTGGAAATAAGCAATTACTATCAACCGAATTCTGCTTCCGTATGGTTTTATCATTGTTAATTTTTGTCAATTCCATATAATCGCAAAATTTTAGTCAATGATAAAGAATATTTGAATATGCGTCTTCTTCAAGCAAGGTGGATTTATAGAATATTTATTATATTTTAGATTTCATTATTTTTGACAATTAAATTAATTCAAACCTAAAATATTTTAGACTTTTGGAAGATCATCGGCAAACAGAAGACCTGCCGAAATTGTTCATTTAGTGCCTTTTAAGACTATATTTGTTAACATAAAATATGAATTGTATCAAATAAAATATTTAGTCAGTAAATTTATAGAGGCGGCCGATTGCAATTGGTAAACCAGCATTGACACCAAAACAATTAAAAAACTCGATAATTAATACACCTCGACTCCTAAATCAGCATCAAGTGTTTTATGCACATTTACATATTACATAAAATATCTTCACATTTTTTAAATAGAAATAAAACAATGTAAACAATACTTACTTGTTGAATGGATTTCGGTTGCAACCTCATCCCACAGTTCATCAAGCGCATATCTATTGTGATGGTCTTTATTTCTTCGATTCCACAACGGTTCTTTATCGTAAACAACGCTAATTAATTCCTCTATATTCATATTTTTGTGAATTGTATTAATTGATTGGATTGTTGCTATTACTATCAAGTGTAACTCAAAGTGTATGTAACTGCGAGGCAAACGCGTACAAGTCGCGAATCAAATGCGTCACTATTGATCACTGAACGTGTAGTAACGCTCCCATATAAATACCAGTTTGTTTACGTCGCTTCATCGCGTTGCTAGTCGCGATGCTTCGGCGCCTCACTATGGAAGCAAACTTATGTATTAGCTGTACATAGTGACGCGTTTAAAACCCCCTATATAAATATATATGTTTGCTTTTGTTACGAATTGCATTGCGCTGCAAGTAAGTGCATGCATAGTGACGAATTTGAATCGAGATATGAATATATAAGTATACTTATATACTTGTATGTACGTTTGTTTTGTTTGTTTTTAGTAGTCGCAATTGACATCGCAATGTAAGTAACGCTTCTTAGTCGCCTCATACAAAACAAGCATATTGTGCTCTTGTAATAGTTGCAATGCGTAACAACGTTGATATATGGATAGAAAAGAATACATAGTGCATTGGTTTGGCTTTGAAGGGTTGCCCCTTGTGGGACTAAAAAGAGCACTATAGGCAGCAGGTAATTCTGCTAAAATTTTAAATCTTGTTTCTTTTTCAACGTCTCGAATTAAAGAGAAAAAAATACGACTTATTATGCCAAAGGAGCCCTCCTTTATGTTCTCACAGCGACGCGACTCAAAATCAAACGCCGCAGTATATTTGTTCTTTTCTAAGGGTCATTTCAAATCTAAATGATTCTTAATTTAAACCTATCAATCTTATATATTAGAAATAAGTAGCTACAAAGGTGAAAGAACACCGTTTTTCAAAACCCACCAGTAACCGTTTCTCTGTTATTCGCCTGTCTCAAGTTAAATGGACCGCCTCGTATAATATAATACTCCCTGTGTATGATTTTATACCATTCTCAAGGTAATTAATGAATAAAATACCCTGCGTATCCCACTTTGTCCGGTAAAACTTGACTTTTTGGTCGCTTTGGATCTGAATCTCATCGACAAATGATGATATCATACAACTTCCATTTTCAATCGGCCAATTATTTAGTGATGTGTTACTAGCTAGACGACAGTAGACTAAATCGGAATAAACCCTTAGAATTTTGACCATGCAAAGTTTATTTTCTTTGTTAATAGTGTAGACACCATACTCTCAAATCTTCAAATACATTAACGTGTTGTGCGCATTAAGAACATTATTACAGATACTGTAGTTCTAGACACCTATAAACAAGAATATTAAAAAATCGTTAAATCTACTTAAATGAAATCAAACGTACGCTTAAAAGAGTTGCATATCTATAAACTCCAAATCTTCCAATGGGAATGTAAATTGCATGCTGTGATCGCATTAGCATAAACAACATATGCTTCTTTAAGATTACGGTATTTCTTTGATTCCATGGCACTGCATAAAATATCACATTCGATAGATTTTCATTCTGATAAATAAATAAAATTGACATTAAAATGAATTTGCAGAATTATTGCATTGATTTCACCTGTTTTATTAAATGTTCCGCGCAATTTGCAATCAAAAATGTCGGTACGATAAATCCAGTGCAAACGAAAAAATTTGAAATATTAAATTTCTACAAAAGCTTTGATATAATTTCAATTTTTCCAAATATAAATTGGTTAAATTAAGATTAAGATAAGATTTTTAACATATGAAATTTTATCGCCTATAAATTTTTTATGATATGTTATTGTTATTTATACATCTTATCATGTTTTTAAAATGCAAGTACTGTAAGCACTGCTAGAGGCTTTAGAAGCGGAAATGCACTGAAAACTATATAAGTATAGTCCCTTACTAAACGTTTTTGTTTTGTCACATCAAACTTTATTCAACCCATAAAAAATAAACCACCACTAATCAAAGCCATTAAAAATTAATCAATTTTTTAAATTTGATAATTCTAATGTAGGCCCATTCCAAAAATTTCGCGCTTTTCTAATCTAACTGATCTTTGACATTAGTCGCGCGTGTCGTAGACCATTATTTATTGTCATTTAGAAAAGCAATTGAATTAAAAAATGTATAAGGTTATACCCAATCGTAGGTATTGTACATTTAACATTAGATACTATACTTAATCGTGGTTTTCGATCAAAACTCCTTAATACATGTTTCCAATGAACAGTATTCGGTTGATTAAAAAGTAATTGGATTGAAAAATTGTTTTGGTATATCCAGTGCCAAATTAAGAAAGATTGAGGCTCTAATATAAATTATATTAATATGTGACTATACCATTTGGGACCAGAGTAAGATAGACAGTGATTTGGTGCTCAGTTTGTGTTCATTTGGTGCCCATTTCCTTCTCAATTAGTGCTCAGTTTAGTGCTTATTTTCTGATCAATAGCTTCTCAATTGGTACTCAATTAGTGCTCAATTGGCTCTCATTTGGAGCTTAATTGGTGTTCATTTGGTGCTCAATTGGCGCATATTTGCTGCTGCAATGGTGTTCATTTGGTAGTCTACTGAAAGTAGATTGAACATGCCTTGCTTTATATGAAACCTTGCGTTTCAGTTTTGATCCATTTCAACATTCAACATCAAATTTTCAGCGTATTATTGTCAAAAACTGAAGTTTAAGTGTAATTTCTACATTGGCGAGAAATAATCAAGCGTTATACCTAATACAATTACTTAGATCCATGATATGTTTACTATTTAGCGATAGAATTTCAATTTTGTATCACATATTTAATCTATCTATATTCTATAGGTAATAAAAAAAATATAGTTGATATGTGTTGATATTGTGTTGATCTTATCTTGCTATCCTAATGGCTAGCACCATCCTACCGCCTATAATACTTACTATTATCAACGAAAATAAGGTCAATGTTGTTATTACAAATATGACAATAAATTGTAGAAATAATACATCGTCAGCCACTGATTGCCATTTGTATAGTAAACTAAAATTGTAACAAACATCAACGCATGATTTAAATGTGGATATATTTTACGCTCTTGCCTCAAAATTTTGTTATGATATTTTATAAGAGTTTTAAAATGCTTTATCTGTAATTCATGATTAATAATAGAAGGAATTTCTTTTACTAACATTTGTAGATGTATTATTTTATTTGTAAGAAAATCGTATCCCATTACTATCACAAACACTGAGAACAATCCTACGATGAACAAATAAGATCCATACGTTATTTGCGATGCAATAATTAACTGCTTATAAGGAAATGACGTATAATCAAAGGGCATATGCTTCAAATAAAATTATACTTAAAATTTATAGATATAAAATGCTTGCAGGATATACTTACAAAATTTGATGGAAAATTGCATGAAAGATTTTCCTTTGGGCATGGAATTAATAGTGTTATGAAAATTAATCCTGGAGGTGAAGTTATAATTATTATCGCACAGATTTCTACCACTTGATTAATCCGTCGATTTAATATATACAAATTGTGCGTTTTTAAGCAAGTTGTTTCTTTGATTACTTTGAGAAAATCTTTCAAATTTCTATTTAGGTATCTTAATCCAATGAAGAAAAATATATTGATTAATATTACTGAGATATCGTAGAACGTATCAGATAATATCAAAACTGGCAAATCTGATAAAAAATGAAAGTGCGTCTTATAGTCCGTAAAATATGTTGTAGTATTTGTTTTACTTATTATATAACGTACTTATTACGTGAATGAAATGTCCAGTTGATCCAAGTAATGAAGTTATAAACCCAATAATAAGCATAAACGTTATAACACATTTACCTAATAATGTTGTATTAAATATCCCAGCGTTTGAAAAAAATATTTCCAATGCGTTTAGTAATTTATCTTGCGGTGTATTATCATATGACAAAGTTAATAAATCTTTTACGTAGTTTTTAACATATTTCGCATAATGCTTAATTTTTTTGTGCATAGTGCATGTTGAATTTTTGGTGCAATTATCGTAAAGCAAGAGAAAATAAGTATATACAATACATTGGAGTCTGATAGCATCGATAAACAATAAAAAATAATCTTGTAAACAATCAGATAATTGATTATTAATCATCGTAGATTTATATAATATATTAATCTTATAAATCGATAACAGCTAATAAAATTACTTATCTACAGGCATTGCCGGCGATCAGACCCAAATTTACCACAAGGCAGTTAAGGCACTTGCTCGGGGCTCGCCAGACATGTCAAAAACGCCAATTATATAATATATAAAATGTCCTTAAATGTTCAATAATATTGTCGTCATATAAGTAAAGTTTTAAATTGTAACAGAATAATATTGCGTCTTTTAGATTGAGCCCCCAAAATTGTTATGAAGTAAATTAACGATAATTTTACTAACAGTTTAATACAAAATTTATAACGGGACCCTTAACCTTTAATTTGCCTATGGTCCATGAAGGTCTAAAAGTAAAACGGGTAGTTAGAAGTGTGTTTGGTCTTAAGGTAACACAATAAACATTAGACACTACCAAGCTAGCTCAAAATTGAATATATTTCTAACTGCCATTCCTGCTTTTAGTCTCGCTGCTACATGCTTTACTGTGTTGAAACAGTGACAGCTTTAGGGGGCCACAAGCAGGGCAATTGCCCGAGCCCTCGCTCTTCCTTCCGCAAGAGTTCCAAAACACTTAACATGTAATTCAGCTTTCAATCTTCCTATGCATGCGTCATAACGGGACTACCCAACTAACAAAGAATGTTTTATACTGGTTGTATACATGTTTATAAAACCAAATAGTAAAACCTATAGTTGAAAAGTTAAATTTATTGTAATCTTATAAACATTTAGGAAAACATCTATAAACCCAAAAAGAGGCCAGATATAGTACTATAGATTTTATACCGAATAGTTATATAAATTTTCTTACGACAATTATAAAACTTTTTATAATGAATTTGTAGCACTTTTATAATGGTTTTAAAACTTATAAATATTACTGTAAATTTGTTATAAAAATGATGAACAAATAAAAAAGGAATTATTTATTTTCGGGTGTGTGCAGTTTTGTTTATATTTTATCGATTTATGAGGAACTTTTTTTTCCTTATAACAATTTTAATCTTGAAAGAAAAATGGTTTCTAAATGTAATCAGATTTGAGAACTTAGGACCATTTACTTTGCTACCTACTCCTGTAACACTGTGCTATTAGTACGACTGTTAAACTTTACGTTTAATTTTATCCTTTAATAAAACCATTACATGAGTAAAAGATTAAATTATTATACTATTATAAAAATGACTTAATTCCTATAAGTGAAATAGATTTTGAAATTCAGGAATACAAATAAATAAATAACACTGTGCTCAAATTGAATACATTTTTTCTGCGAAACAAGGCATCTAGTGGATAAGCATAATTCGGGTGCGCTGAAATCAATGGCGCAAACGGTTTTCAAAAGTTAGATCGGGTTTTCAAAACATCTTAATTTGAATGTCTTAAGAACAAGTAAACATAATATTTGTTACTTTTTGTCACTTAT
>JARJDW010006161.1:0-15971 GCA_030264715.1 Adinopsis sp. GC000173 | reverse complement strand
AGGTGTAAGGATAGGAGATGCATTCTTATTCGTAATGACGTTCACGTCTTTCTCTATCTCACTACCTTACTCCCAGTTATTGTTTAAGTTATTTTCAGTTTACTTTAGAAGAATAATTTCTTATTTTTTATTACATTTCCAAACGTATTCGGGTACAAAGTTGCAAATGTTAAAACTAACATTTTCCGGATACGGCATAATATATGTACGGATGAATCACATATAAACTGGATTTTTTAAATTTATTGGCGTAAGGCTAATACAACTTTTTATTAGACTATACATAAGAGTTGCAATTCGTTTAGTTCATTTATGATTTGCATTTAAATATAATATAATAATTTTTGCAGCAAACAAATATTACACCGCAAAATATAAGAAAATAAATATTAGAATAAAAAAACCTGTCAAAGTTGCATTGCATCAAAATAATCTTATGTACTTGTAAATAATTGAAGTGCACTACTTAATTCTTCTATTGTTTAGTATTGTATTGAAGCAGTAACGGATGTTTGTAGAATTACAGGTTTAATATCGCCAAGTACTTTATTTATGTCATCATTTACTATTTATTAAATAGAATGCAAGTCATAATTCAATTTTATATAATTTGCAACTTTGATCGTCTATTTTTATAAAATATACGTAATTACAAACATAACAAGTAGCTATTTACAATATTATAAATTCAAGCAAGGAAATGTTTTAAAAAGCTACTCTGCAACTTCAACAATAATCTTGTTTGAGGAAAAACGTCAATACTTACTTTAAATTGAACTTTGCATGTCTGGGACTGTTTGAAGCAGCATGTAAAGGAGATCTGTTTGGAGATAGTGGAGTGCTTTCTCCATCCTCATGCATATTTTCGTCATCTTCGCTAATTGAAGGCAAAGTTAGAGATGGCATGCCGTTAACATCTGATTCCTGCTGAAAATGAATATACACACACCCAAATAAAATTCATCGCACGGATAATGTTTCTAATAATTCGATAATTTTGATGAAGCTGTAAAACGTGACTCGTGTACAAAAAAAACCTTAGTTTGATTAAATATCTCAGTGAAAGTTGGTCAAAGAAACTCAATTTTATTGCATCGTATCGAGATAAAAAAGTAACAAAGGAGCTTGTTTTATTTTAGAAATTTGTTGTAATTTTGTTGCGTAAGCTGTTCTTTAGTCGTACAAGGATCTATAATCATTATACCGTAAACATACAGCCTCTAAAAAACGTTGGAAGCTTTTACAAAGAAACGGATCTACATTACTAAACTATCTATAAAGTATTTATACATAATCGGTTTGTGCAGATGCTGTTAAATTAATTTCAGAGTATGACTGTAATTTAGTGTATGGATTTTAGAAACTCTCAACTCTATTAAAATAACTATTTTGATAAACTTGATAAGCATTAAATAATATATATCGTTAAAATCAATTGCCTGTAGGAGACAATGCTTCTTTCGTGTAAAGTTACGATAAACATTACATGCGCATCAAGTATTTGCTTTTATCACAGTTTCCGGTTTGTCACGCATTTATTTTAAGTGTTATTGAAAAAGTTTATCATGCAATAATTATATGAATAAACAAAATTGAAACTTACTTCGGCTTCATATCCTTCACGTACGTTGAATGTGAGATCATGTTGGATGTCATTTGCAAACTCCTGTTGATATTCAGGATAGAGGCGAAGGACCTCGACCAATCCTTGAATATGAATTGATTTCAGATCACAATAGGTTAATGCTCGCACGTCGCTGCTTGATTTTATGATAATATCGTTGACGCCGCCACCACTTCCACCACCGCTTGAAGGACCATTTGGGTTTGGTTGCAAATGCATACTAATATCACTTCCCACTAAATCACCTTTTCCTATAACAATAAAATATTATTATAGAATATGTAGTAGTATTAAGGGCAGGGTATGTATAAAAGGTCGTTCAGCCTATAACTAGAAGAGTTTTACAATCCAATGACATATTGTGTTAATCAATTACATCTTCAGGGACTATGACATAAGGGCCAGAAAACTGAACTATTTTGATCTTGGAAGCTCATTTTTGAGAAAATCCAGTAACTAATCTTTATCTGCTGTAGGGGAAATTATTGCTTAGCGCAAACACTAGGACATGTACGAAATTCATACTCATTAGAAGACTGTAACTATTATTAATAGTTTGGAAAACTAAGAAAAAAGATTTTAATAATATATATAAGTATATTAGTGTCCTAGTTTTCAATATTATAAAATCAGAAGCGTTCAATTTGAGTTAATATCATATTACGTTGTCATAATAGTTCTGTTTTCTGAGTTTTATTTCATAGCACCTGAAGATGTGATTGATAAACCCAACATGTCATTGCATTGTAAAATTCATTTGCCTATAGATTACCTAAGCAATATAACAATCTATAATAGGCTTTCAGCGAAATTTGTATTTTAAATATAAGTGATCTGAACTACTTTTTATAGATACCCCGCCCTTAAGCATCATCATCATATCATTTTAACTCTAACAATATAAAATCCTTTCTTCCGAATGGCAATTTACTACTCATGCTTTTATTATTGATCAAAAATATTACTTTAAGCAATTTGTTTGCTTGTCACAATTTTAGCTTTTGTAAGTTAGTAGATTGCTCTCTCAAGACAAGCATATATATCTCTACCACGTCACTTTTGACAATTTTCGTATAAAAAATGATAATCGACGATATATCATTTCAATTGTATAAGCTAAAACATACCTAAAATGGCAACGACCATATTATTTTGTACCACCTCCATCGATCCATTGCAAATGTAATAAATGCTACTGAGAGCATCGCCTTTGTGTATGAGATACTCCCCAGGCGCACAAAAATTCGTTCTAATATGTAGTGAAAGTAATTTCAAGCATCCTTGCGATGCGGCCTCAAAAATTGGCAATTGTAGAATTTCGCGATGCAAATGCATCGAAACGTCGCCGCGCAGCTCCTCTGGAAATTCTTTCAGCGTCTGTAATATACATAACAATTAATTTGAATGCAGCGGCGAGGGATAACAGTGAGGAATTGTATTTAAACGCTCGGTGCGCTTGCATTCAAAGAAATGGGAAAAAACTTTCCAGACGTAATATATTATCTTCAGCTTATCAGTGTGAAAAATATGATCGAGCTATTTATATTCAAAGTGAGAAAATACAAATGAAATTTTATATTATAATCTAAGGAGAGGCGAGAAGAAAAAAAAACGCACATCGTGAATATCAATACCATGATTCAAGGACCACATGGTTTGAAAATAATCTTGCATACGATGTTTCAATTCCTTTGGAATCTGGTGTAGGGTTAAGAAGTCCTTCAAATCTCTCCATTTTGTATGGTAGAGTGAACGTCTCGAGTACATCCTTTGGATGATTGCTGTTACATTTCCGAAGACGACGGCGTGCATGAGTGCTGCAAAAAATATTTTGCGTTTTAGATTTAGAATACATATTTGCTTAAAAATTTTTACTAGATCTTAAATAACTTGTATTCGAAGAACATGAATTGAGTGAGTACTGATAAGTAAAGATAAAAAGTAGTAATGAAAAGTAAGTAACTAAACTTATATACCTAATAGTTTTTGGCATTTTATTTTTCGCATTGGAAAGTCTAATTCGAGAATGATAAAATTATTTGAACGGATTTTGCAACTAAGTAATTAACAAAAAATCAAACCAAATCTTACTTCTAAGTATTATTTATTTTCCTATTTCTAAAGATTAATTAAATCGAAAAACAAACAAACAACCTAACCTAACAAAAGCAACAAATGTTTAGTTTTATTTTTGTTAGTTTGCAAACAAAATGTCGCATAAAAATTGATCTATTCCATGTGTGATATTTTTTAAAATATTGAAATCTGATTAATTCGATTAGTGTGTGAAAAACTAATTATATTTGATTTATACAACCTAAAGAGTTTAATAACAATTATATTTTATTCTCAAATTAAGTAACATTTCAAGAATAAGAATGTCTGTTTTACAAATTCCTAAAATATTTCAGGCAAAGAAAGAATAATATTACTTTTACAAATTTTTATGAATAAATAAATAACACTTTTCTTTATTAATTAACCAGCGGTATCATTAAATTATATTACGCTTTGAATTTGAAAAATTAATATTCATTTTCCCAATTCCCATTCGACTTTAATTGCAAATTAATTATTAAACAAAATATAGCATCTGCAATAAGAATTAAGTCAATTCTTTTCACTCGGCTTGAAAAGCAAATACACGTCGTGCAATTAGTCGACTACCTCAACGCTTATTTTGCGCGCAATCTACATGAAAATTATCGTAAAACTTAATTAACCTACCTCCAATTAGCATAATACATATGCTAAATATCTTCTCACTGGTGGTGTTTGCACTTACATTACCAAACCCTACGCTCGTCAGGCTGGAACAGGTGAAATATAGTGCAGTCACATAGGAATCGGTGTGCGATATATTTGTGACTTGAAGTTTCATTTTATCAGCGAGATTGTGAATCCATCCTGAAATTAAGCAACAATGATTACCTACAGTTCTATATAAATATACGTATGTATGTACAATATATTTAGAGATCAAATCATGGTAATGACTACTCTTCGATTATTGATTTTGAATTTTGTAAAAAAAAAAATGAGAGAATAACGTGAAGGAAAATTCGGTTACATAAAACATACGTGCCGTTGAATTTTTTAAATGTAGGCTTTGAGGAAATTGCATTACGCTTTAGAAGTAAAACATCCTGTAGAGATACAACCCGTAATATAACGCAATTTAAAATTAGAATTAACGTGCACGTAAACGTGATGTCCATTTTGTTATTTTTATTATCAGTTTTCCATTGAATTGCTTTATGTATTAAATGCGTTCAAAATAGCATTGCTTTAAGAATTTTTTCACAGATTCCTTCTTAGCTCGTCCTCCAAACTCGTATATAATATAGTAAATAAATTTTATGCGATTTATAATAACTTTTTTATATAAAGAATATGTTTAATGTAGCATTATTATCAACAAGAGTTTTTTATACGTATATTAAAATGATTTTCCCTAATGTAATAATCTCTGACACGCTTTAAATTATTAATTAATAATAGTGCGTTCGGTAAATACATCACAAACATCTAGATTTTTTTCATTCTACTTCAGATATCTTCACGTATATACGAACACTTACGAACGTACTAAGCTCGTCGATTATAAATATTACTTGCCCTTTATAATTAATAAAACTAACTCTCTATTTTTTAATTAACCAAGAGTTATTTTTAATACAAAATCCATTTTATTAATAAAGAATCATAGAAGGTTCGCAAATGTTGGTATACATCTGAAGTTATCTGTAGTCACGTGGCAGAAGCTGTGGTCTTGCGATTTGCTCTAACAATTCAATTTAGAATACGACAGTCCCTCTCAGACAACTTCGTCTTTCGACCAGACCTGTGGTTAGTTGAGAATGGTTTACCTTCCTCTTTAAAAGCAGTCATTACTTTAGAGACAGTACCTCTTGAAACACCAAGCATTCACTAGTGTAGCGCCTGCTAAACGAGCACAAACAATTTGGCCTCTTTGAAAGTCCAAGAAGTTTTCTATTTTTATAATGTTATAATCATTTTCTTTATTTAAAAGAAATTTTAAACAGTTATTTTCAATAAGCGTGTCAAACAAGACAAAATATTAAACTAAAAAACATTAAAATATGGCATGTTTTAATTGTTTATAACATGTTCAAAGATTTTCATGCCAAAATGTTAGGTGTTTCAATTATTTTGTCTAAACCCTGTTTAAACATTCAGATTAATATCAATCAGTTTAACTGTTTTCATCTTATTAATTGATCTATAATTTTGCAAGTGGAATGTAGCCCAACTTAACTTAATATCTAGAAATAATAACCTCGTATTACGACTAAAATGAAACGATGGTTAAGAAAATTCGTTTCAGTTTTTATGTGAATTTGAATTATCCATTTTTATTAACGGAATAAAAAAACTACATCATGAAATTTAAAATTACGTATTACATTTTAGTACAATATAGGTATATTGTGATATTTTTTTCTTAAAAAGCTTTCATGGTTAATGTTAGCTTATTGCAGTAAGATTTATGCTTCTCGTTATAAATGACTCAATTTTCTATGGATGTTTGATAATTAAAAAAAGAATAAAAAGCACAGCTTCTCAAGATTTATTTTAATAATTTTAGCAGGTAGTGGTTATATATATGAACGAGCGGATTAATTAATTGGCATCTTAATTAAACTCACCGAGATCCCAATCATCTTTGTGCCGTTCCATCTCCTGTTCGGCAATCACATACCAAATGCATGCAAGCCAATGCGCCACAAGCGTGAAGGAGAGCATCAATAAGGTGAGAATCATTGCACTGTACTGAAAGTATCTGTCCATCTTCTGTAATAATCTCGCTAAACGTAACAGTCTTGTAAGTTTGATCAAATGGATATTATGATTGCTAAATGCTGATGACTTCTGAAAACCAATCGGCGCGCTTAGACAAGAATGAACAGAGGGTAATTAAGAATAAAATTCAAATATGTAGTTGTTTCGGTATTCTTATATTAGACAAAACAATATATATTAATTGATTTTTAACTAAAAGTGCGCATGAAATTTTGCTTTTGCATGAAAGTTAATCCACATAACCTATATTTTGGAAGGTCTAAAAACTAAGTAAAACTTTAATTACGAATAATTAGTTTACTAAAATTTTAATTATAAAATATCGTGTTTGGATCATGGAAATTTTATCGCATTAAAGGTAGTTATTAAATGATGAAATAATGATAAAGCAATAGTTTTAAAAAAATTCAAATTAAATTTTTAAATTTTTAAATTGATAAATTTAACAAATTTTATGTTTAAATGTATGTTTCCTTATTTTAACTTTTTATATAATATTTTTTAAATAACTTTTTTGGTGCAAGTGATGCAAGTTTTGTTTGCGGGCACAACTAAACAGAAACAAGAATTTTAAAACTTAGGTTTCTTGGAGTAGACGAATTTAAGTTAGGCAGCTAGCTAAACCCCTCTGATACGGAGGTGCGAACCCAGGCAATTAATATCGATATTCAGGTGTTCGTTTGGAGCTCTTTGGCGAGTACAATTTGATGCAAGACGCTTCTTTCGAGCTAACTTGCCTCAGAGGTAATTTAGACTGGGCCTAACTTAAATTCCTAAAATGCCACGAAAATATATCTTTATAAATGGAAAATTTATTTTCTTTGTGTAAAATAGAAGACACTGGAAAATTACATTCGTATTTGAAAGCAGAAAATCTTCCATTAATTGAAAATTAATTTAGTAAAATGTTGAAATGGTCTGATCAATCACAAAGAGTTGGAAAATTTAATAAAAATATATAACAGTTTGATTAATATTGTTAATTAATATGAATTGATTAATTAAGTAGTAGCATATGTGGCTGAATTATGAACGATGAATGACGACGCCAAGCGAACGATTATTTCAATTAATGTGAGATGATGATGAACGGGAAGAGAGAAAAATATAATAATAAATATAAATTCAATTTTGCGCGCATTTGTGTTGTAGTTTTTTTGTGTGATGAAAGAGGAAATAAATGAAATGTTTGATTACCTCTCCTCCATAGAGTGCATAAAGTAGATCAAATGGCAGAGCAGCGAGCACATCGACAATGAACCATGTTCGTAAATAATTGAGAGATATGGATCGCCAATCAGACACAACTTCTCCTTTTCGATTCACATAAGTCGTTCGAAAATTTAAAAATATATCTGAAACAAGTGCATTGTTCTATTAAAACTCAAATTGAGCAGTAATAAAAGTTTATTAAATGAATCAATTTATTTGCAATGAAATGCGATGAACAGAAAATTACTTTAATATTTACATTGTATCAAAATAAAATAGCAGTGGAAATATCTATGTTACTTCTTTTTCGAGTTTAATTTATATGTTATGTATAACAAATATGTGTCATTTTGATTATTGCCACATCGGAATACAAGTAATTTTCATTGGGTATTAACGAATCTAATTTGATTTCATGGAAGTGAATTAAACTAATACAATATATACAATATATCTAAAGCAATAATATTTTAATTATTAGCTATATTAATTATCCATCTGTAAGGTTAGTATCTTTATAATATGTGAAAATATCAAAAACTTGTAATATTTTTAAATGCCATAAAGTATTTGAAAACACTTGTTGACTTGCAGACCAAAAACAAGAATTAATATTTTTAAGTTTTCTGATTCGAGTATTTAAACCTCCCGACACATTTTGTTATTTATTAATTTTTGAATCATTTTTATGTTTTGTTTAAAATTTATTTAAGTTTATTTTCAACAATATTCTAATAAACTGATGTTTTAATACAAATATATGCTTGAAATCTCATTGGAAAAAAGAGGGAAATTGTAAATTTAGTCTTTAATTCAACAGGATTTGGAAAAATATAGTCGATACATAGCTTAAAAATATATTTTTGCTGCAATGATGTTTTACAAGCTTTTAAATGAATACCTATTTATGAATTTAAAACATAACATTTACTAACAAAAAATACATACCTATATGTATAAGACAAGAATTTACTCTTCAAAATGAAGTTAATCATAAATAAAAGTATCTAATATAAAAAAATTATAAGTAAATTCGGAATAAAGTAATAAAAATTAATCATTTTTTGGCCTTCAATCAATTTACTTAAAACTGGTTAAACTTGTTCCAAAGTATAAAATATTCAATTTTCTATAAAAACTATTAAACGTCAACAAGCAACAATTTAATCATAAATAGTGGTGCATCACATTCATTATTTATGTATTATGTTACCACATTTTAACATTAATATACTCTTCTCTAGTAATAGACCTATTACCAACATAGTTATTGTAAATTTATAGTGCATCTATATAGAATGCAATTTGATATTAATCAAGCGCAAAAATTAATCGACAAAAACAAATGTCGATAAAGTAACGCTCAAATTGTGCAATGGTAAAATAATAACAATTAGGGCCGCTTTTACAATGCTCGGATAAACCTCGGTTAGCGTTATACCAGGAATAGGGACAGGTATAAATTTAAACGAGGTATAGTAATCCGACATTTTATCCGGCACTTGTAAAAGTAGCCCTTAAACTGCTAATTGGTGAATAATTGATAAAATTAAAAATCAAATCCCAATTTGTTTAATTGATTAACTAATAAATTGAAATACATTTATAGTTTTTTGAAGGGCCAAATTTAAATTTCTCTTCCAGCTAAAATGCAAATTCGACCGAAAACTGCAAATGAATGAATTTCGATTGAATGTTTATTCAAACCTGAACTCGTAATCGACAATAATAAACGTAAATATTTATTCGAATTAAAAATTAAGCTTTATAAATCTACGCATTTCTGCGTTAATATTTAAAATATATTTTGTGTAAATATTCGTGAATGTTATCATTTGACTGGAATTAATCTAATTGAGCAAATAAACGATAACGCGTAGTAAAATGGATAAAAGCGTGCGTATGCGTTATATGTATTATTATTAAAAAAACAGACACATTCACACATTTCACTAATTTAATGCAGAAATTAAAAATGAAGATAAACAAAATTTAATTAGTACTTTGATTTGAATGGTTTAAACATTCTTTTATCTTTTCCACTCCTTAATATTTTTTTTCATTAAAATTCTTTAGACAATGATTTCGTATTTTTTTGATGTCTATGATAAAGTTAATTAAACTTTTATGAGTTAATAAGGAACAGATGTTGTATTCAATTTCATTTACATTTGCTTTAAATTTTTCATCGTAAGCGACGTAATTTTTAAATATGACTTTCTTGATTAATTTAATAAAGCAATTATATTTTGACACAAAGTAAAAATATTATTGCGGCATAAATAATACAATATTTACTTATATCAAGCATACTGAAGTGAATAATTTAATTATTCATTATTCTGGATTCATAATTCTTTGCTCATGAAATAGATTATATAGAATTAAGAAATTTTCTTTCAAAAAGTATTACAATAAATGAATATTATCAAAATTATTTTTTTATTAATAGTAATTGAATAATTGTTCTCTCTGTACTTATCGATTTCGCGTATAATTACGTTTAATTGTAATCTTCTGCTTTTTACGGATTGGGTACTCAAAAATTGAGATATTACGTTTGTTTTGTATTCCAAAATGTTCATGAACATGCATAATTTGTGCAGTTTTTCTGTTCTTTATTCCACATGCACACAAATTTGACAGTTTGCACCGTCTTCTTTATTTCCCTCGTTCCTGCAAAGTTTAGCTATGTTCATGAACATCGTACACACATTCGAGAGTAGGTGCAGCTTTGCTTGCATAACCGTGATCGAATGTGTAGGCTAGGAAATGAGTACTAAATGTATTAAAGTTTGAATAATTGCCATATTTAAGATTGCCTATGCATTGCCGTTCTATATCATTTATATGTTCTGTGAACAATTGTCAAATATAACAGCGCACTGCACCAGCGGCACATAGAAGAAATATAGTGTTTTTTTTTCAAAACATTTCTGTTCATTTAGGTTCAGAACCATTTAAAAAATTGCATGAACTTATGTTCATGTGCAGAAACTAATGTTCATGTTCAGTAAAATAAAAAACAAAACTAATAACTTGATTCAAATGGCAAATTACATTTAAATAAATAAATAGGACTGTACAATAAAATATATTGATTTATTCTAAAATACTCAAATCTAAAACAAATATTTTCACATTTTATAATATTTCATTAAAATTTCGGCAGTGATTTTCTCAAATGTAGCATTAAAAATGCTATTTATCTATAGCGACTCCTCTATCTTATTTAAGAATAAAATACCATTTAAATGAAATTAATATATAAATTAATGAGGAAACCCGTAAAATGTGAAAGTTACATTTTCTCATATCTCAACATTCTTATAAATGTACACATTTTTTGCAAGATTTTGTGATTATATATAATCCGCAACAAATCAATGACCTATACAACAATATTTGGGAACATTTTCGGCTGTAAATATTGCCTTTTTGATTAATGTGTAATCTCTGCGCAGCATCTCTACTTTTTCATCGTTTTGGGATTTATCGCCTTGCAATATATAGCAATAAATGAACATACCTGTAGGTATATAAAGGGAAAAGGTAAAAATGATAAAAAATGGGCAAAAACTTGCTCATCCCTAAATATAAACATAGTCATATATCTCTTCAAAAATTGTTTTACCCTTCATTTGTAGGAAAAATGTTATTTTGTTAATATTTACATGTAAAACTGTTACTTGTCTTTCCCCACAGATAATTATTTGGTTAAAAATGAAGCAAAATTAATTGCTGAATTTATTTTTAAAATAATTTCACAAAATATAAATATTTTATAAATACATATATCTAGGAAATATTTATAAAATGCATTCTTTATAGAGTCCATAACACAGCAATAACAAGCGAATAACATCGTGCAATTATTTGAATATACTCCAGCGGAATTTTATTAGCACATCAATAAATGTTTACCTACTATATTTATTATTGTTGTGCACGATAAAATGCGAGGCTGTTTCAATAAATATCGGTGAATATAAATTTAATACAGCAATGTGATACCGAAAAAAAGGTGTGCACAATGTGATAACTTTTTTTAATCACATATTAATCAAAACTTCATAACAGGATGGGCTAAAAATCGCGTACACATATATAAATGCCTTCCTGTTTATCATATAAATGAAACGTATATTATATGTGTCAAGGATTTTACGCTTTTTTACGGATTCGAATAATATATCTCTTGGAAGTCATCGCAATATGGAAATTACCTATATTTTTAACTTAAAGATTAAATATCTGTTGTAAATATTTCAAGGTGCAAATGTAGTGGTTTCGATATCTACTCAGATTAATTAATATGTATCGCGATTTTAGAAGTAAGAGTCTATACACCGAAAATCGGTTCATGTGAATGATCCGGCTCATTGAATCTTATTCATTCTAATGATTCCACTCTGCAATATAGTTCTTTCGGATCCGGCTTTTCTTACTGATAAGTGAATAAACGAACGAACAAATGAAAGATACCTTAATATCATTATGTTTTGAGAAAAATATTGCATGATTATCATTCTAACAGTAAACTCGTAAATATTTTTGACATAAATAAACAAACGTAAGACTTTTGCTGCTTTTTGGGTTTATTAATTATTAATCCAATGATAAAAACATTGAATTCGTCTAATAAACGAAGTAAGCTAATGTATGAACAAACGAATATTCAGCTTCCAATGATGTAATCTGAATAAGCCGGATCTTATAATATGTGTCATAAGATTCACATCAGCTAGTTCATATTAAAGATCCTACTCACTTGTACCGTGCGTTCATAATGTCTAATATCTACATAATTAGAAAATACGTTTCCCCATGTATTATCGCAATTAGTATAGTGATTTTGTAATTATTTTCAAAGATAAAAATAAGTGCCAATAAAGTAAAAGCATATCTAAGAAATTTGCTGCGATAAAACTAAGTTTAATGAATATCAAACCGGCTTCATTTAATTAAACAATGCAAAAATGCTAAATGATGCCCCGTAAATATCCAAAATGAGATTTACATTCTTGTTCATGCTTATTCCCTTACATTTCCTCCAATTATGTTATTTTAAAATTCCTTAACATTGCTATACATTTGTTATTTCCATCCCATGGCTCTAATCTTCATCAACACACATTTCACCCACAAATGAGGAAATATTTACATAATTAAACGGTTCCTTTACTTTCCAATTATTAATAATTTGGTTGCGTTTGCCTTTGTCATTTACCTAATTAAGTTATATTCGAATAATTAAGATGATTTCATAAATAGCCAAATGAAATCATTAAAATTATTATTACCTATAGAAAAAACAGTAGCAAGCATTAATAGTTGATTAATATTGTTTAAATTTTGACAAAAATTTAAAAAAATTGCCTACTCTCTAATCAGTCTAAATTGTTTGAATTCAGATATAAAAAAAATCAGATCCCGGAATTGATTCGGTTTGGCGCACGGTCGATAGTACATGGTCTAACAAAGAAAATACATGATAATTTAATTTTCTATTTTTTATTTTTCAACGTAGTCCTTTTATAACTCAATACAGTTAGTCAAAGAACTTTTCAACTTTTTAATACCTTTGGAAAAACAACTTTCATCTAAGTCTGCAAAATGCTCGTTGGTCGCAGATTTGACATCCGAAAAGGCACATTGTCGTGATTGTAGGACGAACGAGATCTGGATAATTGAGACCGGACGATTGAGACTAGTATAATGAGATAGCGGATGTTACAGACCGTTGACTTATGAGACCACTGATAAAAAAGTCCTTGGTTGATTGAGACCGAGGATAACTAAGATCGTACTAAATGGGATCAGACAAAATGACACGATAAAGTAGTGTCTAACACCTTTTAATCTAACTGAAAAACCTTACACTTTCTCTCTCTATTTTCTTAAGCTAACCTAATACTCTTTTTCTCAACTGTCTCAACCATCCAAGGTCTCTTTTATCCATGGTCTCATAAGGCTACTGTCTCTAACATCCGAAGACTCATAATTTGGTCTAAATCATTCAGGTGTCATTCGTCCGATTACTGATTGTCATTAAAACTAAAATACGTCTTCTTAAATTGCTCACAACTAATAAAAAAATTGGGTACCGTTTTGCAAGACCAACACTACATATAAACTGAACTGCCAGCTAAACTTTCCGCTTCCCATTCTAAGCGTGCAGCCTCTTACCTACGTGCGGCCTTGCTGATGATTTTTTGTACTCCCTTTGAATGCGTCAGTGATTTATGGCGGTTAACTTAGGAGTTTGATGTCAATTAGAGTATCCCCTCCTTGTGGGAGTTGTTAGTTAATGTTAGAACAAAAGTGTCTTTCTTGTAGGGTGATGCAGCCGTTTGAGAGGCTGCACGCTTAGAATGGTTCGCGAGAGTAAAAATTTTCAAGTAGTGTTGCTGTTGCGAAACTGTACCAAAAATTGCATGCATGTGGCGGATCCACAGTCAACCGATTAAAATAGTAGACAAATATCACAGAGATAATTTGTTTCCAGCGCCGGATACTTTAAGAACCACCCTTATATATACACATTTTTACAGTAAGTCAACATACATACATATCCCCAATATCCTGCATGCATGTAGGCTATGTAACGAGATTCTAAAGCGGGCTGCATTTTTAAAATGTTGAATGTAAAATGCACGTTTGCATAAACTAGCAGAGGGCGTTATTGGATTGCTAAAACATTTCCGAACGAGTGAAGTACAGTATATACGTATAGAGGCGAGTGAAAAACCTAATGCAGAAGAAAATGGAAATGACGTCGTTCGCGATGTGCACAGATAAAAGTTTGCACGAAAATAAATTGTCCTGTATAAAAACTCCGTTGGGACACAAGTATCATTTCCTCCTCGTCGTCGGTAAATTCTCAGGACATTATGTCGAATTCACATATATATACCCGCTTTTATGATAAAGTTGCGCCAGCATCCAAACGAATCGCGCTTAACTATATATGCTACGTTTCGACAATTTGAATAAAAACGTGCTGTTCGCCCGGATTTTATTGTATTGTACATAGATTTTTGTGTGTTGTAGTTTTAAAAGCGAAAAAAGCTTTTAGTCGAATGCATCATTTTTCACATAGGAATTTAAAACCCAATTAAACGTTTTTGAAGCGCACGCCCACACCCAGTACGATAGCCGATCTTGTAATATTCAAATAAATCGAGCGAAAATTTCCTAACAATTGCAGCCGTATTGCAAATAGAATCAACAAAAAATTGCTTTCGTATGATAGTTGATTGAAAAGCTATGACAGTATAAGGTATAAAATCCATGCATTTCCAATCTCATTCATTGAAAATCAACATCGAATAAATTCAGTGAAAATGAATTGGGCAAAAAAGGGTCGGTGTGTGAGAAGAACTGTATTTACGCTCACTATTTATACGAGTATATATATGTATATAGGCAGTATACATATGTATCGCTATATATAGCTGATCAATCCCACGCGATTTAAGGCTGATTCAAAAATTGATAGTGTTATATATAGGGTGGTCCATTTAACTTGAGACAGGCGAATAACTTTGAAACAGTACATTTTAGGAGAAAACGTTTTGAATAAAAGTTGGCTAAAATGAAGAGGGAAATCCAATGATTCTATTCATTTTTGCCCATGACTCCATCTTCATGGTTATTTTGTCATCAACTTTGTATTTTCAAATGGAAATCCCAATTTTTTTGTTCAGAATATCTACGTAAGAAATTGGACAACTTTTATAAAAATTGCTTTTTAATCCAATTTCAATTTTGAAAGATATTTATAAAAATAAAACTTCAAAAACCATTTTGGTTAGACGAATATTTAGGATAAAATGTTTCCAATAAAAGTTGTTTAAAATAGAAATGGAAATTCAATGGTACTCATCACATTTTGGTCCAATGATTTTAGAAATTTTATTTTGATAATTTTTTCAAAATTAAAATCGGATTAAAAAACAATTCTAATAAAAGTTGTCCCATTTTTTACGTAGATTGGGATTCTGAACAAAAAAAATGGGGGTTACAATTTGAAAAACAAAGTTGATGTTAAAATAATCATGAAGCTGCTGTCATGGCCAAAACTGAGTAGTCCCATTAACTTTCCCCTTTCATTTTAGCTAACTTTTATTCGAAACACTATCTCCCAAAATGCACTGTTTCAAAGTTATTTGCCTGTCTCAAGTTAAATGAACCACCCTGTATAGTATTACAATAAATTGAATTTTTTACAAATTGCAAATTGGAATTTAAAATAAACTAAAATTATTAGTTTCAAAAATACTTTTTAGCTATATAAATAATATAATTA